>JAVLUZ010000310.1:164707-218445 GCA_036768485.1 Mermis nigrescens
CGTCCGACAGTGATTCAAGTCTCGGACCCTGAGGTGGGGGTAATACCCCCTCTCAGCCCCTATGGGAATGTATGATGGTACCCCAATTTTTTGTGCCTGCAATGCTTAGGTTCGTTCTTATTTTCGATTCAGTCTACTGAAGCGGTTTTTACATAGCATGCGAACTTTCTGGCTGAGGCAATAAAAATGGTGCCTATGGGTTTTACGACCGCGACGGAATGTCATCAAAGACGAGCTGACATTATTCAGTTAACTACGGGTAGCAAGGAATTGGACAAATTGCTGCAAGGTATATTGCTGCAAGATTATACCATCTGGCTCGTTTTGCCCTTAAGTCCGTGACATATGCAAATGCGTGTTATTGGGATGGGGTTGGCCGGAGTTACCTCCGAGTAGTATTGTAGTTTTGTCGAGCTTAAACAATCTTAGATGCAGTGTGAATGGCTATTATGGCTGAAAAACTTCATTAATTTAATTCAGGCTGTATTTCGAACATTTTTGTGGAAGAAAAATTTCAATTTTCTTTGACTATTGTTGTTCCGAGTTTTTCTTTGTTTTCTTAATAAATTGTTTTTCTACTTCTGGGGTTCTAGGAACTCCAAACCCCATATAAGTGGATCAGAATTTTTACAAAAGTGGGCCCGTCGCACTCGCAGCTTAATGCATGCGATTGTATGAAGGCGGTTGAGGAGCTGATCCGGGAAGGGTTAGATAAAGTTTCTCAGTACCTCTTAGTACCTACCTGAATTTTTCACTTCCTAATATATTTGATTTTGTTTACTTTGTTTCAATTCATTTACAAAAAATCTATTGTTCCAAACTACGTTATCTACACGAATCCGGTCTAATTCATGGCAACTGAACTATTTCTCAACCCGTCTTTGTGCCTAATTTTTGTGTATTGCAAAGAACAACAGTACGCGAATTGAATAACTCGACACAGAGCGCCAGAAAATTTGACATGTTCACGATGTCTCGCTCAAAGTTTTCGAAGTTTAGATGACATGCATAATGCAAGAACAATTATGGCGCGAAGCATACATGCACAAGGTCAGGTTGGTCAGGAACGGGTAAAATCCAGGATTTTTACTACAGGAAATTATATTGCGCTTTTGGCTATTTTCACTTCGAAATCGTTTGAAAACGCACTGTTTATGTCTCAAACTGCTCGACAGTACCTAAGTTTTGGCCCCCTTTAGCGGAAGGGGGGTGATACCCCTCTCACCCCTCTCTATGTGCATGTATGTTGCGAAGCGTTTGAAAATTCTCGGTTCAGCTGAAAAGTTCCTAAAATCTGTCTTAGCGGTCTTATGTGGGTCAGTCTAGCAGATGTAGTTTACTCGTAAAATTATTATGGTAATATTCGATTTGTATATCCAAAGGAGTCAAATCTGCCTGGGTAAAATTTTGCGCTCTTTTCAATGAAACAAGTCCCGTCTCATAAAAGTCATTGGTTCGCGAGGTACAGTAAGAAATCTAAAACTAGCACTTTTTTCTCTCCAAATTTTCTCAAAAACGGCTGCACAGAATTTTTTTATTTTTACATATGTGGTTCTAAATCGGGTCATCTATCATATATATCTTTCTTTGCTCATAAATTGTTGATGTCGGGTTACTGTAGCCTCAAATGTGCCATTTTTTTGCTGTTTTTTTTGAAAATGAGCATTTTTCATGTCAACGTTTTGATTGTATTGAACAAATAAGCACATAAATAGAATCAAAATTTGACGCTGAATCCAAAAATGTCCTTACTTTTTTGATTTGATGTTTTCTCCGTGTTCTACAGTAATCTACAGTATGAAAAATCGCTACTTTCTATAAACAGCTGTAAAATTGTTTCTAATGAGGCAAAATCACTTTTATTAGCATCATTAGATGCGCCTTAAAAAGATCTATCGATTGATGCTAAACACTTTGTGATTTCATTGACCTACAGTAAACTACAGTAATAACACGTTTTATTTTAATAATGCATTGTTTGTCATTAGATATCTTGACGAGATTCTCGTCATTTTTTCGGATACTTCATTTTCTAAAAGCGTATTGTCTAAGGATTCTAGCGATTTAAGTCTCATGCATTTAAATAGGATACTTCTCGAGAAATAGAATTTCTTACAGTATGAAAAATTGATACTTTCAATAAACCATAATAAAAAGGCTTCTTTGAATGCTAGATCATTTTCATTAGCATCATCAGATGCGCTTTGAAAAGATTTATCAATTGGTGCAAAAAATTTTTCTCTATTATTAATCTACAATAAGCTACATAAGCTACAGTAAGACACCATGTTTTTTGATGCTGGGATGTAACTCTCTTAAGTCCGGGTAAACCCCCTCACTTTTTTTAATAAGTAGCTAAGACTCTTCTGAGTAACGTCCAAGTAGTGGCACAGCTGGGATAAGAGTGTAACTTAAGCATTATGACTTAAGAGTTTTGTGTAAAAAATAAGTTTTTTAAGGGATTACTGTAGCGACAGAATTTTTTTAAAATTTTTTTTTCAAAAGCCCATGCAGTAAGCTAATAAACAAAAAAAAGTTTGTTCACATTGGATCAATATTGGTGGAGCAGTGAATTTTTGAATTTTTTCCAAATTTTAAAAAATTTTGAAGAAAGTGCTCCCGTAAGGGTTAGAACGTAGTTCTTGCGTTTTTCAAAGGTAATAGTGATGCCAGAGTAATATTTTTCTGTTGCAAGCGCCTATGTGGGTCGAGGGTAAAGCCTGGTTTATACTTCACGCATCGCGCTTGAACTTGCGAGAAATATCGCAGTCGCAGGATCGGGCAAAGCACGCGAATTCAATTTATACTATCGCGCGAATAATTGTTCGCGCGGATCGCAGGATTGTCCGTGATACGATTTTTTGATTTATACTTCCTGCGAAGTTTGCATCGCTTAATAATTTGCGCAGGCAAGAAATTTCGTCGTGCGATTAATCACATTTCAGTTTATACTTCATCGCGTTCATCTCCGCAAAAAATGTCAAAAATTACTAATTTTAGTAACAAGTTGACGTCCGATGCGAATTCACAAAATTGGGCTCGGAAGCGAATTCGCGTCCTTTTTTTGCGCACATTTCTATTGAACTGTCAAATTTGACATGTACAACGCCGATCAACGCGGGTCGACGTACCTACTTAAATCACTTATATCACGCAACGATGCTTTGAATTTGTAATGAGGTCAGGCGAGGACGAAAATGAGCAAAAATATGCGCGAAAAAATCGTGCGATGATTCGCAAGATTCACAGAAAGAATTGCACGATTTATCGCAGGATAGTCGAGTTTGCGAGAAATCGCAGCAAGTATAAATCGAAGACGCGATGCGATGAATTTTGTCGATTATCGCACAATTTTTCGCAGGAAGTATAAACGGACGGCGCGAGTGCGCCAATTCGCACGATTTTCACAGGATGTGCTATTTTTAGAAAAAGTCACGCCATTTAATCCTGCGACGCGATCCTGCGTGAAGTATAAATACGGCTTAAGTCTACAAAACGAATTTAGACAGGGGTTGATGTATAGTAACAGATATGAAACTTCAGTGTATATAATGTATACTAGCGAGCACACATAGGTGCACAAAGAGCACCATGCGAGCAAAGCAAGCGCGTGTAGGTGCGCGGAGTGCACCATGCGAGCGAAGCGAGCGCGTATAGGTGCACAAAGCGCACCATGCGAGCAGATCAAGCACGTATAGGTGCGCAAAGCGCACAATGTGAGCGGAGTGAGCGCGTGTAGGTGTGCGGAGCGCAACCATGCGAGCGAAGCAAGCGTGCATAGGTGTGTGAAGCGCACTATGTGAGCAAATTGAGCGCATATAGGTGCACGAAGCCCATCATGCAAGCAAAGCGAGCGCGTGTAGGTGCGCAAAGCGCACCATGCAAACAGAGCGAGCGCGTATAGGTGCACAAAGCGCACCATGCGAGCGGATCAAGCGTGTATAGGTGCGCGGAGCGCACCATGTGAGCGAAGCAAGCGCGTGTAGGTGCACGGAGCGCACCATGTGAGCAAAGCGAGCGCGTGTAGGTGCACAGAGCACACCATGCAAGCAAAGCAAGCGCGTATAGGTGTGCGGAACGCACCAGGCGAGCAAAGCGAGCGTGTGTAGGTGCGCGGAGCGCACCATGCGATCGAAGCGAGCGCGTATAGGTGCACGGAGCGCACCATGCGAGCTGAGTGAGCGCGTATAGGTGCGCGAAGCGCCCCATTTGAGCAAAGCGAGCGTGTATAATTGATAGTAATTACCCCAGTGAGCAAGGTAGCTGGAATCAGTACAAAGCGCGGCGCAGCCGCACTTTCTTATCTTCCTCAAAGCATGCTGATTCTTAACAACACGTTTTAGCGCATTTTAACACATTTTCTTATTTTCTTCATAACTTTCTAAATTTTTATCCAATTTTCATAAATTTTTTTTTGTTTTGTAGAGAATTTTACGGCCTTCTCCGTGAGCGAAGCGAACAAACCAGAAGTGAGCGCAGCGAACTTCTGGTTTAGATGACATGCATAATGCAAGAACAATTATGGCGCGAAGCATACATGCACAAGGTCAGGTTGGTCAGGAACGGGTAAAATCCAGGATTTTTACTACAGGAAATTATATTGCGCTTTTAACTATTTTCACTTCGAAATCGTTTGAAAACGCACTGTTTATGTCTCAAACTGCTCGACAGTACCTAAGTTTTGGCCCCCTTTAGCGGAAGGGGGGTAATACCCTTCTCACCCCTCTCTATGTGCATGTATGTTGCGAAGCGCTTGAAAATTCTCGGTTCAGCTGAAAAGTTTCTAAAATCTGTCTTAGCGGTCTTATGTATGTGGGTCAGTCTAGCAGATGTAGTTTACTCGTAAAATTATTATGGTAATATTCGACCGAAAAATTTTTTTCTTAGCTTAAATGATCTAGTGCGAAATATTGTTGTTGCTAATTTTGATTTTAACTGTTTGTAAGCAATGATGAATAAATAAGAAATTAAATTAATTAATAAAAAATTAATTATTTAATTAATAAAAATAAAATAATAAATTAAATGAAAGCAGAATAAAAAGCCTCTACATCCTTGCTGCATACATATGCAAGCACTTATGATCAGTTAGTAATGTAGAGTAGAAAGCAAAATCGATGCTAAATTTTCAAAAAAGCCTTTAGGAAAGAAAGAGAAGCTGTCTTAGAATTCCTAATTACATTACTAAGATTTTAGCAAAGCTAAACAGGAGCTCGCTGATGATGAAAAAAGACCAATGATGGCGGAACAAAAATAGGAAATTTTTAACATATACATTTGTCGCGAAGCACGGAAAATTTATTAGAAATTACAATTGAAAAACGCTTTAGGAATACTTAAATTCCAATTCTTCCTGTCAAAAAAGTCTGTGCATGGTGTTGCCCAAGATAATCTGTCAGTGCAAACTGGTTTCCTTTGTGCTGCCATAAAAATAATGATATTAGCAGACATGCACATCATTGGAATTCTGGGGGGGCGAAATTTTCAGGTGCCTTTTTGGACCCAAGATTGGTGGGTACGCGTTAAAAACATCGTTTTTCGGGGTTTCTGACGATGCTCTACCTTTATAGAGCATGAAAACAAAAAATCGAAACAAATTGAAAAATTCGAATAAATTAAAGCAAATGTAGTCAAAAATGAGTATATGGCGCGAAGCGCCGGAAATTAGACTCTTTTGAGCAAACAGATGTCTGAAAACGCTTAAAATAGTACCTTTTTTACGAACTTTCTGTAATTTTTCGGAAAATCGTGAATTCCTGGGAGGGTTGAAGAAATTTCTAAGTGAGGGGTGAAACCTCTTCCCCAACCCCCCAACATCATGTATGGATATTAGCAGACATGTAACGGCTCGAAATTTTGGGAGATGGGTCCCCGGCCATTTTTAGGACGGGGGTGAATGACTTCCAATTTTTGGCCAAAAACTGCAAAAAAACACCTAAGAACGGCTGAAAAATCCAATTTTTTTCGAAAAATTGGGGAGGGGGTTGAAAATTTTCTGGCTTTGGGGGATGGGGGACAGCCAACTTTGGGTGGGGGATCCCCCATCCCTCCTGTTACATGTCTGTATTCTAGTCAGTCATACAAAACTAGTAGATATTGATATCGGTGCTTGAAATTACCTCGGTGAAACCTCTGTGCCCTTAAATGTGCGCATCGCTTTTATTTATAGATCACTTGAATATTGATCGAAGTTAAACACATCGTTATCTTTCTCTTTCTTTGCTGCAAGGTGGCATCGAAACTGGATCAATTACGGAAATTTTTGGCGAATTTCGATCAGGCAAAACTCAAATTTGTCATACTTTAGCAGTGACTTGCCAGTTACCAGTAGACATGGGCGGAGGAGAAGGCAAATGCCTTTATATTGACACCGAGGGAACCTTCAGACCGGAACGTTTGCTAGCTACTGCTGAAAGGTCATTAAGCATACGTCAGTGCATGCACACCTGACATACTTGGGCAATCATAATTTTATTCACCAGCATAATCGTACAATAGTCAGTAGAGCGTATGTATAAGCAAGTTATCAAATTTCAGTGGACCCAAATTGCGTTATTGCGTGTAATATGTTCATAAAACCTAAACGGCATAGGTGCACATGGTCAGTGTCAGCAGGGGGAGGTAAAATCTCAGCAATCCAATGTAGTAAATTTAATGTTCACGAATTTTTCTTGTAGTGTAAACGACCAAAGTGGTCGAAATAGCCTATAAAAATGTCTTTTCGCGGTAGTTTCGCATTTCTAGTTTATTTTGACTGCATTATGTATATCGCTTTTAACACTTAAAAATACAGAAATTGATCAATTTTTTGGCGCTTTTCGGTTAAAAAAGTACGTAAACGTACTAATCCGTCATGGAGCGCCGGAAAATTTTGACGTTTTCACTGCTTTTGACCACAAAAATGATGCAAAAAACGTTCTGTCAGCTCAAAATCGCCGGACAGTACCTTTCTAGATGACCCTTATTGCCTCACCCCTATGTGCATGTATGCTATACGGAGCAGTTAGAGTGACATTTGGCGACATTCTAATTAATTACTGTTTCAATTTTACTCAATCTATTTACATCTTGTTTATTTATTCAGTATTTATTTCATTTTAGTTATTTAATGTTCGCATATTTATTTTACTTGATTTTCTATATATTTTTAATTTTTTCAAATTTTTCATTTCGTCAAACTAATTTACATTTTATTACATTTTTATTTAGTTTTTATTTAGTTTATTCCATTTTTTAAATTTATTTTATTTAGCTTTTAATTTGATTGGAAAATTATTTCAAATTATTTGAATATTTTATTTTATTTGTTAACTTATTTTTGTTTTCATTTATTTGCTTTAAATTTACCTACTTCCTATCTCACTTTCACTAATGTGCTTTAAAGTCATCCCGACACTATAATACATACAATTGAACGTGTCAAAAAATGAAAAAGGGATTGCAAAACGCACAGAAATGCTCGAAACCAGAAGAGTTAAGAGCTGTTTTAATAGGAGGATGTGGCCAGCATACTTGGCGAGATATATATTTTGGCCGTCGTGTAACGAAATTTTCCAAACTCCTGATAGTACTCATTTTTGATTTACTGACCCTTTCAGTACATAGTCTAAATGTATTTTCGTGCTGATATGAGTTGATAATCGCAGCGAATATTTTGAGGATCTCTCAAAGACTTTCTGAACAAAAAGAGTAAAAAATAGTTTTATCACATTTTTAGCGAAAATCAGAAAGTTTTCTCGTCAAGTGTTTTAATAGCTTTATTTAACTAAAGACTTGAGGAGACTACAACGAGTGGAATCGCAGTCATTTTTGAGGTATCTTGGTCATTCTATTTTGAATTTTTCCTGATTTCCGTGCCGAATTAAAATATAAAATAATATTTACTGACATTTTAGCAAAGTATGCACGTTTTTCATGCTAAATTTTCTCAACTTTATTTTTATGTGGACATTTTATCGCACGAAAAATGTCTTTTTTGCTTAAAGAACTATTTCCGGGTTTATTTTTGCACTTTCGGCAAGAGTTAGGGTTTCGCCGCCTATTCGCAAATCCTGGATTCACCACATAGAATATTCATACCTTTTAGGAACAGATAAAGGATTATTAGGCGGCGTGAGTTGACAATCGAAATTTCAGATGTGGGCGACATCGTGGTTTTCTTAGGAGTAGTGAAATTCTGGTTTTTGAGGGTTAACGGGGAACATGCAGTGTTTTTTGTACAAGGTCCGTTTGTACATGTACAAAGATGGTCCCCAAAAGTCTTTGTACATTTTGTACATACAAATTTTTGGGTACTATAATATGGTACAGTAACGAATTTAGTGTGGTAAAAGCAGTTGTTCGACTTTTGATAGTGAATTTTAGCTAATTTCTGGGTCTCTAAGGGCAAAAATCACTAAGAATCGTCTAAAAACGGCGCGGAGCGCCGAAAAATTTGACATTTTTCCTTTTGAAATGCAATTTCTGCCATTATAAAGATATATAGAACACACAATTACTCATTTCGGCGTGAAGCGCCGAGAATGTTTGCGAATTTCAGACCTTTTTTGTAATTTTTGTCTTCCTAAAAATCTTTGTTCATGTACAAAGACGGTCCAAAAGTGTTTGTACATCGGAAAAAATCTTTGCCGAGTACAAAAAAACACTGAAAAGATGTATAATTTTTGCCCACAAACGAAGGGCATTCGTGTGGAGAAAAATTTGTAGCCATGTACTTTTAAAATTCTATTTAGATATAATCTTTCGGGCCCTGATGTCCTCGACAACGTTGCTTATGCAAGAGCTTACAATACCGACCACCAGACGCAATTATTGTTTCAGGCTGCTGCGATGATGGCCGAGTATATTTTTTATCTTTTCGCAAATTTATATTAACTTGTTCGAGTATCGAATTACTTGCCATACCTGTTTCTGAATTGTAGAATAACCTTTAAGCGGAAATATTTGCAACAATGTATGTAATAAAATTTTGCACTTATCCTATTAGATTTTTATACAGGGTGGGCCATAAAAAACGAATCGTCTATCGGACCTTGCAACCTGGCACGTATCTCTGGGGGGAATGGGGGGTTCGGACCAGCGTTTGTTTTGTGCAAGGTCCGTTTGTGCATGTACAAAGATGGTCCCCAAAAGTCTTTGTACATTTTGTACATGCACATTTTTGTGTACTCTTATATAGTACAGTAGCGATTTTAGTGTGGTAAAACGGGGTTTCCGATCTTTGGTAGTGTATTTTAGCTAATTTCTGGGTTTCTGACCCCAAAAATTACTAAAAATTGTCTCAAAACGGCGCGAAGCGCCGAAAAATTTGGCATTTTTCCATTCTAAATGCGAATTCTGCCATTTTGAAGATATATAGGACAAATAATCGCGCCGAAAATTTTTTGGAATTTTACACCTTTTTACAGTTTTTGTCTTCCCAAAAATCTTTGTACATGTTGTACACACAAATTTTTGGAGTACTTTAATATGGTATAGCCGCGATTTTAGTGTGGTAAAAACAGAGTCGTTCGACTTTTGGTAGTGTATTTTAGTTGATTTCTGGGTCTCTATGGGCAAGAATCACTAAGAATCGCCTTAAAACGGCGCGAAGTGCCGAAAAATTTGACCTTTTTCCTTTTGGAATGCAATTTTGCCATCATAAAGATATATAGAATACACAATTACTCATTTCGGCGCTAAGCGCTTAAAATTTTTGCGAATTTCACACCCTTTTCGCAATTTTTGTCTTCCTAAAAATCTTTGTACATGTACAAAGACGGTCCCGAAAAGTCTTTGTATATCGGGAAAAATCTTTGCCGAATACAAGAAAACGGTGATTCGGACTTCCCTGAATTAAGAGAAATCGGAAAAATAGGACTTTTTAACTCTTATTTTGTGCTATTTTTTGGCCTTTTTGGGCTTAGTCCGCCCAAAATTGGTGTTGGTCCCCCAAAATAGGACGGCCAGCTACGTGCTCGCTTGTAACTTCTGAACGACGAAAGTAAATGGAATGCGGTTCGCTTTGATGAAAAGCCTATCATCTCTGCATTGAGAAATTTGAGCGATAATTATAGTTATTGCGTTGCCCAAAAAGTACATACAATTTAGCACAGATCGTTTTTCGGGTCATTATCTGTTAGAAACACTAATTGCATTCGTTGCATTGTAACTTTACAGCACTAGGTGACAGTTCAGTAAAAGTTTTTTGTTCTAAAGCCATTTATTTAGCTATCACTATACTGATTTGCTTCAAGCATTTTGAGTTACTGCAAAAATAATCAAGCTTTAATCGAAAGTCGCACGTTCTGGCAACTGCTTGCAAATTAAAGACGCTGATTATGAATATATGTAGCAAACTGTAGTAAAAATGCATCACTTTCTCACAGACTAAACTAATAAAAATAAAAATAAATAGATTGATAAACAAACACTTTTAATATTATATAGAGCAAACAGCGTTCATTTATCTTTTTCTGTCGAAGAGCTATATGTTATAAAGATAGCTCATTTTATGCAAAGAATCTGTAAAGTCCTGGAAAAAAATGACTTTCACTAAATTTAATGTAAACTAATGGAGTCAACCAGCATAAATGAAACTGCGTTACATTTATTTAGTTATAATAGGCTCTTAGACAAAGAAAACCGCGTCAAATTTGGTCAGGTACCTATTTGAGAAGTTTTAGGGTCAGATAGGCGATTCGTTTTTATGGCCCAACCTGTATATCTAGTTTTATTATAATAACTTGTATATATCTAGCATTAACAGCCGTGTAATTTTTTAATTATATGCGATTATAGTTTAATTGAATGAAGCTAATTTGGATAATGTTTTTATCATTTCAGGTCTCGTTATGCATTATTGATCGTGGATAGTTCAACCAGTTTGTACAGAACGGACTATAACGGTCGAGGAGAGTTGGCTGCAAGGCAAATGCATTTGGCCCGTTTTTTGCGCCTGCTCATGCGCCTGGCTGATGAAGTAGGGCAAATATGCTTTTTTATCAAACCTATATATTGCTCGTGATTTTGCTCGGCTGTTCCGCATAGATGTACAAGGTCAGGTTGGCCAGGGAGGAGTAAAATCGAGATTTTGGGGTCAATGAGGGGTAAACTCTGAGCTTTTTACCATAGTAAATTTAGTTTTCGGCAATGTTTACGTCAAAATCGCTTGAAAATACACAATTTTTGGCTCGAATTGCTCGGCAGTACATAAGTTTTGGCTCATTCAGCGGGGGGGGGGCAGTGTTTCTTTGTACAAGGTCCGTTTATACATGTACAAAGATGGTCCCCAAAAGTCGTTGTAGATTTTGTACACACAAATTTTTGGGTACTATAATATGGTACAGTAGCGATTCTATGAAAACAGCGTTGTTCGACTTTTGGTAGTCTATTTTAGCTAATTCCTCGGTCTCTAAGGGCAAAAATCACTAAGAATCGTCTGAAAACGGCGCGAAGCGCCGAAAAATTTGACATTTTCCATTTTGAAATGCACTTTATGCCATTATAAAGATATATAGAACACACAATTACGCATTTTGGCGTGAAGCGCCGAAAATTTTTGCGAATTTTAGACCTTTATGCAATTTTTGTCTCCCCAAAAATCTTTGTGCAAGTACAAAGACGGTCCCGCAAATTCTTCGTACATCGGGAAAGATCTTTGCTGAGTACAAAAAAACATTAGGGGTAATACCACTCTCACCCCTCCCTATGTGCATGTATGCTGTTCCTTCATTTTATTTGAATAATCTTAATACAGAAATACTCAATCTGTTTAGAACTGAAGTCTGAACTTGCATATGCGTACATGTAACAGTATCCATACGGAAGCCGCCGAATTATTTATTCTCGGTATTGTTTTTTGTGCAAATGACAAAGATTAATTACAAAGACATAAGTTAAGAAATTATCTGTCGATGAAATAATGAGAACTCAGTTGTGTAGATTGCATAAACGATAGATTTATGTATGGAGTAAAGTGAAAAATTAAAATTTTTCCTTGACATTTTTTCAACCATTGCATAGAGCTCGTTGAGATATGCTTAAAAATGCCTCTATTTTTGCCCATCTCCTGATGGTTCTCGAGATATTTGACCTCAAAATTTTTGCCCCCCCCCGAAATAATAAAATCCTGGGTACGGGCCTACACAAATGATTTCTCATCGTTCAATCGACGAATAATTTCCTAACTTCTGTCTTTGTAACTAATCTTTGTCATTTACAAAGAAAAACTATACAGAAAATGAATAATTCGGGGCGAAGCGCCGAAAAAATTTGGCATGTTCTACATGCCTAATTCAAATTTGAACGGTTCTGGGCGGGCTAGAATACAAAAACTATACATAAACGATAAATTCGGCGCGAGATAAGAGCATCGTTTTATTTGAAGTAATCAATTGGCCATCTTCCGCATAACTATGCAAAATTGCAGCTGCAAAAGTGCATTGTAAAAGTGCTAGTTGTGGAAAAACTGATAGCATCTTCATTTTACCGCGCGAAATCGCATGAATTTCATTCTGGAATTTCGTATCCGATACATAATCGTAGGATTGTTAATCTAATTCGAAAATTTTGGAAAAACATCCGTTTACATCTGTTTCCTGATCTTATTTTCGATATCCTTGACTAGTTTGGTGTGGCCGTGGTGATAACTAATCAGGTCGTCGCTAGCGTGGACGGTGCTGCTACGATGTTCAATGCTGACCCCAAGAAACCTGTCGGTGGACACATAATGGCTCATGCTTCTACAACTAGGTATATTAATTGAAGGTATAATTAAAATTAGCGGCTGTGTGTTGAAATTTTCAGAGGTAAAAAGAGCCAAAAATTGAAGCTGAGAAAAACTTTATTTTTCGACATTCCTGTGGGACCGAACATCACCACACTAGTCGTGTTCATTTGTGGTAGTGTCATGAGCCTACACGATCTTGGGGATAAGGGGGTTTCATCCCCTCACTGAAGAAGTTCCCCCCAGAATTTGCGATTTTTCAAAAAGATTCCGAAAAATTTAAATGAAAGGTGCTCTTTTTTGCGTTTTTCGCTATTGTTTGCTCAAAAGTGTCAAATTTTATACTCATTCTTTGACTATATTTTGTTCGATTGAATCGAATTTTACTGACATCTATTTTTTTTGTTTTTTATACTCTACAAAGATGGAGCATCCTCAGAATGTCGAAAAACGATGTTTTTGACGCGGACCTACTGTTTTTGGGCCCTAAAGAGACACTCTAAAATTTCGCCCCCCCAGAATTCCTATGATTTGCATATCTGGTCGTAAGCGAGTTATGTCGATTAAAATTTACTTATTTAAATTTTCCTGTTGCTTTTTATACCAGTGAAACTTGCTTGCTTATTTTGCCCATTTACATAGTTTCTTTGTGCTTTCATTGATGTCCCTCGTTTCATTCCTTTGCACGTGATTCACTCGACCTTTATGTAGGTACATATGTACATATGGATATTCAGGGGCGTACGCAGGACATTTAGGGGGCGGTTCAAAATTGAAGGCACTCAAAACTAAAGTGCAGTTTTAGACTTTTCCTACCAGGATCTATCCATTGGAAGTAAAAAAGATCAATTTTTTTCGCAAAAATGTTTTCATCCTCCTGCGTCAAAAATTTAGCATTGAACGATTCATTAAGCATTTTCATGAAATTTCGCGTTGTCTCAGAAGATGCAGTCTTATAATCTATCTTGTCATAAGTCTTTACAAATACTCGCTAAATTAGCTTGCATTTTTCAGAGAAACTTTGAAGCTAATTAACAGATTAAAAATTGCTTGTCCTGTTGAAAATTCAAAAGAAGCGAAAATGCAATTCATCACTATAATTGCAGTTAGGGAGATCCCAAATTGAGATGCGTAAGGACTGGGGAGGAGGACCCAATGTTTTTTATCTGACATCCATTGTTGAATATCCATGGCCGGTCTAGGTGATGGTGATAAATCAGCGTATACATAAGTGCACATGCCTAATGCACATCTCGGATAATGAGCACGCGGACCTCGGATAATGCACACGTGATATCTGGTATTTATTGCACACCATGTTACCTTAAGCGGAACAAAAGCATAAATTGTTATTACTTACGGCAACAGACAAGGATACAACAGTCGTCGTCTTTGTATTCCTTCTGTCATACTTTTGAAGCGTTAACAGATTTCATTGCAGTTAAAGTGAAAATTCTGAGAAAATTTCACACTCCGGTTAATGCACACACTCGTATAATGCACGTTTTTGGCCTTGGTCCCTAAAGGGTGCGCAATGAGCATTATCCGAATTCGACTGTATTAGTCAAATTAACAAACAAATTTTAAAATTGATGGTCATGTTCATGTACGATCGTCATCATACATGTTCTGCATGGGGATTCTGGAGAGGGGTCAAGCCTGAAAAATTTTCAAAAAGTGCCTTTTTTGGGCTAAAAACGACGGGTACACGTCAAAAACACTGTTTTTAGACGTTTCGGACAATGCCCGTTCTTTCTAGAACATAAAAACATTGGAAAAAATCGAGGAATTTGGACAAAATAAAGTCAAAATATGTATATGTATATGGCGCGAAGCGCCAAAAATTTGAGACTTGAACCAAAAATGAGCTAAAAACGCTTTAAAAAACCACGCTTTTTAGAATTTTTACGAAAAATCGACAATCCTATGGGGGAGGGGGTCGCATCCAGTTTGCGAGAGGTCAGTTGCCGTTTTAAGTTGAGTCAAACAAAACTCCCCGCCCCCCCCCAAGAACACGTATGGTCGTGATGTTACGAATAAAGGCCTACAGTATATCAAATTTGTACATCTTAAAAATTCGGAATTTCAGTTCATATTCCACATTTCCGACCATTTCAAGAGAATTAGACGTTTTTAGTAATTGGTCAGGTAATTTTATGCGTGTTTTCGCATTTTATTGCAGACTTTACTTGCGCAAGGGACGCGGGGAAACACGCATATGCAAAATATACGATTCGCCGTGTTTGCCCGAAAGCGAAGCTGTTTTCGCTATTCTTCAGTCTGGAATCGGCGACGCCAAAGAATAGCTTCGACAGCTTTATGTATTTTGTTTTTCGAGCTAAATTTTTCGGCACTTGCGTCATTTCGTTAAATTTCGAATTGTAATGCGTTTCATCGCGCTGCCGGTCGTTATTATTCATTGTGTTAAAATGCCAGGCATTTCATCGTTGCATTAATTTTGTTTTACATAATATTGTCAGTTTCCGCATAGGCGTACACACACATGTGTATTATAAGCATACGTGGGCAGCACCAAAATCCTGAGGGGGGGGGGGTGCAAGATTTTTCAAAGGTCAAAAAATGACCTTAAAAATGGTGGTATGGCGAAAAAAACACCATTTTTTAACGTTTCTCATCAAGCACTATCTATTAGCATCAAACTGCGAAAAAAAACAAAAATAAAATTCAAAAATTGAATTCTGGGGGCTATTCCGATTTCTCGGTTGAGGGGGTTGCATACCCTCTCGAACCCCCACGCCCAGGTGTGATTATAAGCAAATAATTGGCTTCTCGATAAACTATTTCCGAATCCTGAATTTTTCCTTCGATGAACTATTCCCGAATCTTAAATTTTTCCTTGATGAGTTTCCCTGCTTGAGCTTCTAAACCGTACATAGGCAGCGGCTAAATTCTCGAGGGTTTGATGGGGCAAAGTTGTCAAAACCAGCACGAAAAATTCAATTCTGGGGCTTTCGATTTTTGGGAGGTTCGCCAGATTCTGGGGAAAGTTCAGAACCACCAGACCCCCGCGCCCGTATGTATTTTTAACCCTCTTCAAATATTTTATTTTGAAAATATCTATTATTTCGTCCATTTTTTGCTAGTTAGGTTTTTGTCTAATATTTTATTAGAAATGACGCTTTTGTCTACCTCATTCAAAAAGGCCCACTGTCTGTTTTCGGGTAGTTTTCAGTAGGTCGACCACTTTGACTGGCACAGTTCGCCAAGCTGTTTTGTAAATTGTTTTTGTTATGGTTTTGCGCCATCTTGTACATTGATTCTTTCGCGGTAAAATGCAGTGTTGTACACGTGTTGTTTGCATTCCACTAGAATAAACATTCATGGTTCATTTCTTATTGCTTTACTGAAGCAACATCTTAGAGACAACCTGTCATTGATTAACAAATGATTAGACGGGGATTCGTAGCCCGAATTTGCATATTTTAAAATACGGTGCCCTATGTTCTGTTCTAGATCAAATTATCTATGGAGTTTTTTTGTGTAAACTGACTACGCACAGCACGGCGCTTAGGTATGCCATACGACGTGTTCAAGAAAATTAAGACAGCGTGGTGATAAAGGTCAGTAAATTCTCCTTGAGATGAAATTTTACTGCGTAAGATGCTTAAATAATAACAGAAAGTCGTCAATATGATAAAAAATAAGATAAATAAATGAAAGGTAAATAAGTTAGGCATGCTATTAGTATAAAAGAAACAAACGCGCGAGAATTTGTATATATACACATTTACACAAAATTATATGATGAATTACGGGTTTTACGAGGCGCAGCAGTGTTTCACACAAGTTTGGGCATAAATTTTAAAAGTGTGTCCGACAATAAGCCGACAGATTGCGATTATAGCATTGATTTGATATACAATTATCGTAACCCGTCGGCTTCCGGAAAATTCTTAAAATGTATGCCGTAATTTATGTGAAGCAGACTATATAGTCTGTTTCATTTATCCGAGAGCTTTTTCAGTAAATGTTCTCGGAGGCTACAGTAACCCCTTCTTACTTATTTACTGTAGTTCGCTAGATCTCACTGTAGTTACGTAGCAGAGGAGGGTTTTTCAATAACATTTTTGCGACATAATTTATTCTCGTCTTCCAGCAAATTAATCAACTTACAGATAAAAATCGCGCATTCAGCTTATCCTTAGTTGACACTTTGAACAACAGATTAAAATGTTAAAAAACGCCGCGAACTCCCTCATAGTTCAGTGGTAAAACGTCTGCTTGTCGTGTCGAAGCAACTGGGTTCGATTCCACCCGATAGCTTTTTATTTAGCGCACTTACTGAAGTATGTCCCAGTACTGATTAAATGCCTAAATTAAATTTATATAGGCGGATTAGTGCATTAAAAATGGAAGAATTCCTGCCACTCGCCCTCACTGAGCTGATCTGCCGAATTACAGTAATTCGTCTAATTCCCTTACTGTAGCCCTTAAAAGAATTGACTAAAAAGCTATGGAATAAATGAAACAGACTATAGGTACTCATATATTGCTTCTGATAATAGATTCCTGTATGAATGAAAATGATAAAACGAGCTGCGAATGCTGATATTTAATTCTGTATCCGACTTAACGTAATTAAAGATTCCAGATTGAAAAACTTGTTACAATTAGATACTAAATCTGTCAACATTATGATTGTTTAAAAATGTTCGAATGTATCTTCGCAAGTGAATCAACGTAGACTATTTTTCACCGTTTGAAAAGGAAATAGCCAAATAGGCATTCTGCATTAGTTCGCAACTATCAGCGAATAACTATTCACGAGACCTTCTCACATACATGTAACAGGTTGAAGTTTTGGGTGGGGGTCTCCGGCCATTTTTAGGGGAGAGTGGGTGAATGACTCCTGATTTATAGCCAAAAACGCATGCTTTTGCCGAAAATCAGGGGGTCAAAAATTTTTTGACCTTGTGGAATGAGAAGACGACCAGCTTTTGGGCGGGGGGATCCTACCATCGCCGTGCTAAATATATGCCTGCTCAGCTCGCACATCTAAATTTATAAACAGCGAAAACTATGGGTAAGAGCAGAAGGTCTTCTTTTTAGAAGAAATTACTTCTTGGATACCTCTTCGTACTAGCTTCTGAATATTATCCTATGCATTCAATATAGGTAATATTTTTGTCAAAAATTGATCAATTCAGTTTTCTAAAAACTACTTAAATGGGAATCCGGAATATTGGTAGGAAAACAATTCGTAGGAGGACAACTGGTAGGATGACAATTCGTAGGAAGACAATTTGTTGTATAGGTCAAGTGGTAGGATACCAACTAGTAGATATCGTACGAGTATGTACATAATCGGAGGTAGTAATTACGCCTTGGACGGATATGCCTGACAAAAATCAGTTCTTTAAAACATATCTCACGAAGTAACTTGCTCTGAAAACAAACGCATTTAAAGTAAACAGCACAGCAATGTTTTTAAGTAGCGAAAGTTTGAATCACGTTGAAATCAATTAGCCATACATGTAATAGGGGGATGGGGGCATCGCCCCACCTAAGATGGGTCCGTCTCCCCCACTCCCAACCGTCTGGACTCGCGAAAAAATATGAAAATTGTAGCGATTTTCGCCATTTTTGGGCCAAAATCGCACAATAATAAAAATATCCCCCGGAAGCACTGTTTTTTTGTACGAGACAAAGATTTTGAGGCTCGTACAAAGATTTTCGGAGCCATCTTTGTACAATGTACAAAGACTTCTTGGGGCAAAGTAATAGTAATTTTAACATTTTTTGGAATATTTTCTAGCAAAATTTCTAAAAACATTCGGCGCCTCGAGCCGAATATCATAATTACATTCTATTTAGCTCCAAGCGCGGGCATTTAACACTCCAAAATCTATCTGTAAGCATCTTTGTACAGATTGAAGCATCTTTTACATCTATTTCCACTGTTTTATAAAGATTTTATGCAGAAAAAAGAACTATTAAACAACTTTGCACTGTTTTCTGCCGTTTAAAGATAAAATTGACTCTTTTATCTTTGCGTTGCATTAAATTCATAAGCAAATTGGTGTCTATTATGAGATTCAGTCAGCACATTGCAACCGCTTATTATTTATAATTGTGTAACACAAGTCATTTTAACTTGCTGAGTCGAATTTATGTGTAATTTCAACCCAAGACTCCTGAAAATTTTGGCGTTTCGGGCCGAACTAATATACGCAGCTGAATTTAGGACAAAGTTACACCTTTTGCGAAGCGTGCGGGTCACGGATAACAATCTAGTAGTATGTAAAAATGTGTACATTCAATTGCATATCTATACCTTATATGTACAAAAAAATTTTCGCTCGTACAAAGACTTTTCCGGAGACCTTTGTACATGTACAAAGAGGCTCGTACAAAAAAAAACAATGCCCAGAAGACCAATGCTCTGGTCGCATTAACCCTCTCCTTCATCTGAGCATGATTTTTGTGCTGTTCGTGTGTGATTAAGCTGCATATAATTTGATTTCATTTATCGTGGTACTGCATCCTACGAATTGTCCTCTGACCAATTGTCCTATCCTACAATTGCCATCCTACCAATTGTCCTCCTATCAGTTGTCGTTCTACGAATTGTGCTAGACCCACTTAAATGAAATAGCGCTTGTATATCTTCTGTAGCAAAAATTTTTCGTGAACAGTTTCTCATGGCATCTCACAAATCTTTTTCTCCGCACGTTTAAGGAAAGCTTTAATATGATGCATCCTTTGTTCACTTTTAATCTTTTATTCGCAATCCTATCTCATTACTCGCTGTGATGTGCCATGAAACATAATGTTGGAAATACGGGGTTAAATGCCAAAAAAATGATGGTGTGAGCAAAGACATTTTCGACATTTAATTTTATGAGGGCCCGCCAGATTCAGGGTATCCGAATCCCAAGTTCTTGCACGTTCATGTCTTTAATATCCCTTGCTTTTCAAGATGTGAATACGTGTATACCTGTTGCACTAATGGGAATGCCCTGTTCTGAATTAGGATGCATGCTACACTAACACCGCAAAATGTTCTAATCAATAAGTTTAAATTGAAGAAGCTCTTATCGAGAAGAGCCTTCAATTATGAAAGCTCAAGATCAAACGGTATAAAATCGATTCAGATATCAGTATTCCTCACTGTGAATTGCAACTTGTTTAATAATTCTCATTTATTCTGTTTGTATCTTTAATGTTTGGGGGCATTCAGTGATAAATATGTCGCACTTTTGATTAAACTTTATCACCGAGAGACTAATATGAAACGAAGTAACTATAGCAACAAGGTAATCTATCGAAAGGAGCACTTACTAGCAGTTAGTATTAGCAATTATTATTCAAGGTTTCTCAGTGCATAAATATTAATCACTCATGGCTTTGGGCTCCTATGCTATTGTTTATCCACTGATCACTTCTGTGCAAGACGTGCGTCTGAGGTAAATAGTATGCACAGATAAGCTTGATTTAGTCGCGCTGATTCCGTTATATCTACAATGCTTGAGTTGTAAGAAAAGTTTGATATTTTCAACAATAACTTAAATTTTGTCGCAGTTTTTTCTTATTTATTGGTTTTTTAGACTTTCGTGTGTGTCATTGAACGATCACTTCCCACAAAAATTATTTTTTGATGGTCTTGAGCAGATACGTGTGTACCAAGTTAATGGCGTTTTCAGGCACGTAGCTAGTCTTCTAAATTTTGGTCGGGGGAATAAAATATTGAAGTCAGATATTTCGACTGTAGACAGGCAAAAATTAATGGTGTTTTTGAACGTATCTCGGCGAGCTCTAACGCACTGGAGGAGAAACAAATTAAAACAAATTTAACATGATTTTTTAAAATTTCAGTTATAATTTCAAGAAAAATGCCGATTACATAGACCTCAGTATGGAAGAACAATCGAAATTTATCCTTTTTCTATTCATTAGGTAGTTTTCGGTAAGCGCCGACATTAGAGCGCCGACATTAGAGCGTGCGACATTAGAGCGCAGCGACATTAGAGCGCAGCGACATTAGAGCGCAGCGACATTAGAGCGCGCGACATTAGAGCGCGCGACATTAGAGCGCAGCGACATTAGAGCGCGCGACATTAGAGCGCGCGACATTAGAGCGCAACGACATTAGAGCGCGCGACATTAGAGCGCGACTTAAGCGCAACATTAGAGCGCGCGACAGTAGAGCGCGCGACATTAGAGCGCGCGACATTAGAGCGCGCGACATTAGAGCGCAGCCATAATAGATGTTTTTCACCTAACTTTACAAAACTTTTATGCTGATAAATGAAAAAATTCGCCGGTTAAAACTTCACGGACAAAAGGAGCATGCCTTTGAAAAAAGTCCTACTGTATCTTACACTCGAGACTATTTGCAACGATTCCTATACTCTCCGATTCAGAATTGGATACGCTTTCTATTATAACGGGGGCAAAGTTAACTACCTATGCATGAATATCTCGGTATCAGGTAGTGATAAATGCAAGCGGTATCTTTTGTTTTGTAATGCAATGAACAGACTTTTAAATTCTTTACTTACTTTCTACTTGAGTTGTACACTGGTTGAATTGGTGGTGTACGAAAGTTTAAATTTTGACTTTTTTACTTGCCTTTGGAGAAAGGACAGTAACTTTTGAAGCAGTAGCTTTTGTATAACGCCATTATACCCTCACTTATTTTCTTGGCACAGATTACGGTATTCATTTTCACATTTTTTTGTAAATTGTACGCATCTACTGTAAGTTGTGCAAATCATGCGTGAAATTTATTGCTGCAGTAAACAAGCATAAAACTGCAGTTAATAAGCAAAACATCAGAATTTGTGTAAACTTATCCTGCAGTTCTGTGTCAAGATAAGAAGTGAAAAGGGTATAGTTCATTTAAAAAGTGCATGAAAAGCTACAAAATAATGTCCTTAAATGACACCCTTGATACCGTAGTTTTAGAGCTGTATGTGTCAGAACACAGATCAGTCTACTCCAGATAAGTAACACCTACAACTTTAAAACTAGCATAGCAAGGGGTCGTTTGGAGACACTATTTTGCAGAGCATACCAGTCACTTCTTAAGCAAACAAGAAATTTAACTAATTTTCGTAATGTATGCTAGGTAGGTATATTTTTGTACACAAATTTTTAGAAACAAAAAAATACAAATTTTTTCGTGGGGAAGGAAAAATTTATGTCTGCCTCCATGACGCACCATTATAACTTCACTTTAATATCGGCGCTCTAATGTCGCGCGCTCTAATGTCGCGCGCTCTAATGTCGCGCGCTCTAATGTCGCGCGCTCTAATGTCGCGCGCTTTAATGTCGTTGCGCTCTAATGTCGCGCGCTCTAATTTCGTTGCGCTCTAATGTCGTTGCGCTCTAATGTCGCGCGCTCTAATGTCGTTGCGCTCTAATGTCGCGCGCTCTAATGTCGCGCGCTCGAATGTCGCGCGCTTTAATGTCGTTGCGCTCTAATGTCGCGCGCTCTAATGTCGTTGCGCTCTAATGTCGTTGCGCTCTAATGTCGTGCGCTCTAATGTCGGCGCTCTAATGTCGTGCGCTCTAATGTCTGCATGCCGTAGTTTTCCCACTGGAGCAGTATAAATACTTTTTAGGAGTCAAATTCATGTTTGAATGTTCCCGCAGTTGCCTTATAGAAAAATATTAGGCCCGCTGTGTTCCGTATAATATTTATAAGATTAAAGCCTTGATTTTTTCATTTGTTTTCATTTTGCTTATTCAATGGGTTCTAATCTCCTGATTAATTTACATTGAGGAAACTGATGCGTTCTATCTACAGGAGGTACTTAATTAGGCTAAACTATATGTAGGATTAGGATCGAACGATTATACGCTGGTGCAGAAGGTAGACTTGTGACTAAAGCGATTTCTCATCAACGTAGAATTAGTGCGACAGCTTTTCCTGGGAGTTCTCAGCAAGGTTCCGCGCTAGATGCCGAATCCGAGGAATACACGTTCAAATGGCAAGAAAAAGTATTCAGTCGGGTAACAAATTTACTTTGTGTAGTCAGCATGCGAATTTAATTTTAATTGCGTTGTTGTCAAACTTTGCTTGCCTCTTGTAGATAAAAGAAATTAGCCGGCGTAAATTCTGTTATTGTCACTATTTTGTCGCAGAAATTATGTAAAAAATGTCATAGTCTCCTCTCCTGACAACGCCTGTCTTATCTATCTGATCCCTCAACAATGACTTATAGCTAGACATGCACATGTGGGGGTTAGGGGTCTAGAGCAGACTTGCACGTGGGGGGTTGGGGGTCTAGACTACACGTTGTCGTAATGGGGGAGTTTGGGGTATGAACCCCCTCCAGAAGGCCGAATACCCCCAGAAACCAAAAAATACCCTCCCCCTCAGAAGTCAATGTTTGAAATTTTTTTCGCAATTTGTTGATGCCAATGCTCGATGACAAACGTTGAAAAATGTTGTTTTTTCACCATACCACCATTTTTAGGACCATCTTTTGACCTTTGAAAAATCTTGCACCCCTCCCCAGAATTTTGGTGCTGCCCACCTATGGTATAAACCCCCAGAATGGAAAAATGGGAAATTTTCACTGGAAAATGAGGCAAAATAAAGGCCAAAAACGGATGAAACTTGAAATTTCTTAAACAGTGCTTTAAACTGGCCGGAAACTATGTAATAACGTAGTGTGAACGCTGTTTTAGCGCTTATACCACTTTTTGAGGTCATTTTGAACCAAAAAAGCTTAATTCTTGACACCCAGACCGGCTGACCCCCACCCAGATCGGCCATGCTGTGCATCTACGGTCTGGACCCTCAATGGAAAAATGGGAAATTTTTGCGCAAAAATTGGCAAAAACGGATGAAAATTGAAAATCCTAAAAAATGCTCAAAATGGACCAGAAACTGTGTAAGAACGTACTTTTAACGCTTTTTTAGCGCTTATACCACTTTTTGAAGTGATTTTGGTCTAAAAAAGCATGATTCTTGATCCCCCTTCAATGCTGTGCATCTATGGGTAATGCCCACACTATACAAGAGCATGGGGTAAGCACGGAGTTTTGTATTCGGCAAAGATTTTTCCCGCTATACAAAGACTTTTCAGGACCGTCTTTGTACACGTACAAAGATTTTTGGGAAGACCAAAAGTGTAAAAAGGTGTAAAATTTCCAAAAATTTCATGCGCTTCGCGCCGAAATGAGTAATTGTTTGTCTTATATATATTTAAAATGGCAGAAGTTGCATTTAGAATAGAAAAATGTCAAATTTTTCGGCGCTTTGCGCCGTTTTGAGACAATTTTTAGTAATATTTGGCGTCAGAAACCCATAAATTAGCTAAAATACACTACCAAAGGTCGAAAAACTCTGTTTTACCACACTAAAATCGCTGCTGTACCATATTATAGTACAGAAAAATTTGCATGTACAAAATGTACAAAGACTTTTGGGGACCATCTCTGTACATGTACAAACGGACTTTGTACAAAAACATTGGGGGTGCGGGGCGTATTACCTCCCATAGCTACACAGCCATTTTGACCGAAAAACCATTGCTATATAGCCTTTTTTGGGCTCAGAAAATGAGCTATATAGCCTTTTTGGGCGAAACCTGCCTTGTGAGCTCAGAAATGCTATATAGTTGTATTTTCTGTTCGAAAGGATATACATAGCTATTTTCTTGACTCCAAGAAGGGCTAAGTAGCTATTAGTCCAAAAAGGCTATATAGCTATCTTTATGAGTCCAAAAGGCTATAGAGCTAATTTTCTAAGCCCAAAAAGGATAACTAATATTCTGAGCTTAAAAGGACTATAAAACCGTTTTTACGAAGTACTTATCTAGCAATTTTTGGTTTTTACCCCTTGAAAGTTTGGCCTTTTCGCACATATGGCTCATACAAAACATGTGTGCACGTGTGCTGCGCTTTCATTATTTATTTATACTTCAGCGCGAAGTCTTGCTTTATTCGCTGGAGTCGGAATCGGCGTCTAATGTGCAAAAGCAATATCACGCTAAAATCAGACAATCCGGTATTGAGCCGCCGCAGTCTAAACTGTATTCATTAGTCGATGCTGATCTACAGAGTGGTATCGCAGAAGTAAGTAAAACGTATGAATTTTTTATACGCGTCATCGCTTTGTCTATGACTAATCTGTCTTTATTCTTAAATATTCTTAATTAATTCTTTACGTCATTTTGTTGATGTGCTTGTGATTGCTCGTTTATGCAACTATGGATATGGTTTCCAAGCATGTATGTACAGTGTTCGAGCTTGTCGCATGGAACCATGAAGCCTCGGCGCCGAGGGTAGTGATAAAAAATGCCGAGGCGCCATGGAATAAAATACAATTTTGGCAAGTTCAACATAACGACTTAATCTTTGTTTGAAGCAACCATGCTGAAAATAAGTTGTTTATTATCTGCTATAAATTTTACCATGGTGCTATGTTTTTCGCTGTTCGTAAGATGTTTCGTCATATAAAACCTTTACGAGTAATAACATTGCATTAAAATGAGTTGGACAACAGTTGTTGTAGTCATTTTCGATCTTTTGCTGCTATTTCTCTTGAAGTTTTCAGCAAAAAACACATGCAGAGCATCTAAGGGCTAATGGGATGTTACATCTGCCGAGGTAAAAGACAGACAGGCACTGTCAGGCGATTTCGAGCTTATGGAGTATTTTCTGCGTCGTTTTTAGGGACAACGGTTATAATATTGATATAATTTTTCCGAATTACTAAAATTCTGACCTGTTCACCCACCAGCTGTCTAACATCGAATCAGAATGATATAAAAAAGTCAATTTTATACATTTACCGTTAATAAAAGTTGCATAAAGCAGTCAGAATGGCATAAAAATGCTAAAAACTCGGTCGCATGAGCCCTAAATTAAATAGTTTCATGTTGTGAGATATGGACCCTGGCCTAGTGCATGATCAAAAGCTACGTTTCTTTCAATTTAGCGATACGAAATCGGTTAAATAAAATTAAACAAATTAAATAGAATCAGCCTTCGATCGTTAAATCAATCAGCATCGTTCAGTATCTACTGGCCAAAATCAAATACATTGGAATTCGTTCCGCTGACTGACCCAACCGGATGACGCCTGCGTTGGCAGATCGAACATAATGTTGACTATACTCTTGGGCCATTAATGGTTTTAAAGCTATGAAATTATGTTTAGGTCCTTAGAATAATTGAATTTTTCGACGCGAAGCGCCACTCAAGTTTTCTGACCTATTTTTTGATAAAAAGGCCGTAAATTCCACTTGAAAACGATAGATATATCAAAATGTTCCGGAGCATTGCGCCGTATGTAAATTTTCTTTACGTAGTTTCATTGTCAGAAACCCATAAACTGACTAAACCACACTGATAAAAAGTCGAAAAAAATGTGTTTGACCGTAGAACACGTTACTATGTCATATTATAGTACACTAAAATTTACATTTAAAAAATGTTCTAACATGCTTCGAGACCGTCTTTATACATGTATGTACATACAAAGAGACCTTGTACAAAAGAAACATTGTATATTTAGTTCATTGGAGCCTGAAATGCTAGTGTTCATAGGGATTTTGCGTTGATAGTCCTTATCTCTGCTAAATCAGATTTTCATATTTGTTTTAGTTTTTCAACGTACTGCTTTTTTGAATGCTCACGTTCCTATAAGCTCCCTTGGACAGAATAGAATTCAGATATTATTTCTGGCGATATTGAACTGGAATAAGTGCACAACTGCGGCTCACAAAAACTACCGATTGGTCGATATTTTGATTACTCTGAGAAATTCTGATTTTTATCCGCTTTTCGCTCTTCTTGCCTTACATTCCTCTTTAAATTTTTCCTTTTCTCCTGCTGGCCTGTGTACTACGTTTATATCTGCATTAGAGACATGTTTGCCTGATTTAGGTTAAAGTTTGTGGTTTTTATTGTGCCCACTTAAATTATTCAGGATTTCGAAAGCGTTACACTTTTTGATAGTCCATTGAATTTTTGGGTGGATAAGATCAGCGCGATGCGAAACAGAAAAGTTGGACCTACAGCGAAAAGGTAGACGAAATTTCGTTTGTACGAACAAGATTAACTCATGTCGCCTATGCACATTTCTATTTTTAATTTGGAAATTTGGCTGAACTCATTTTTTACGCGACATTTTTGTATCTAGTCACGAATATTGCTCTGTTCTGTTAATGTAGTCATTATCAGGACTATCATGATTTTATTTTAGTGCTGTTCATATGATAAAATATAATTTGGATTGATACTGACCTTGTTTGCTAAACTATACAGTTTTAGGTGCTTTTATTAATAGAGATTTATTTTTATTGAAAATTTTGTTAAATTTATTTTTATCAAGAATAAATAGATATATTTTCAATGAGGATTTATTCTCTGTTTCTCAGAGTGAAAAAGTACATTTGATTTGGTAACAAAATTAAACTGAAATATCGAGTACAAACACTTTGTCAAAATTTGTATAATTATTTAATCTTTTAATCTGCTAAATTGCGGGACAGCCGATCTTGGACTGAGCTTCTTATTCAACTTTGTATTTATCATATTATGATTACTGGTACACAGGCCCGTATCCGGGATTCGGCTAAGGGGGTGGCGGACCCGACATAAATTGGTCTATATCTCGGACAATTCGTCGGGATAGCTCGCAGAAACCGTATTTTTGACGTTTTCCGACTTGCTCTATCCACTAAGATAATAAAATTCGAACTTTTTTTATGCAAAAAGCTATAGAAAGTGTCATTTTTTGGTCGCACTTGGGCGGAAGTGATAGAAAATACTTCACATCCGGCGCGAAGCGCCGAAAATTCAAGGTTTTACGTCAAAGACAGTCGATTTTTACATCTTCTTGTGCATCATCATTCCTTTCAAAAATTTTTTCGGCCAAGGAGGGGGTGGCCGCCCCACCCGCCCCTTAAATACGGCCCTGCTTGTACATATGTTCGCGCGAGTACATAGATGAGCAATGTAGGGAAACCAGAGTTGGTAAGATCCAGGTTGATCTAACCGAAGTTGATAGGCTAATCAATGATTTTATATTGCTAGAAATATTATGACAGTTCTTCAGCCTCTTGAAATGTCATTTTAGATGTGAAAATAATTTCGAACCGTATATTATAGAATAAAATAAGTATTCGAGTATGTTTTAAGCAAAAATATTAATTGTTAGCAGTCAGTATACTGATCAGTTTAGGAATATTTGGATAAGCGACTTGGATTGTTTCATACCATGCTTAAATATTCTCCTAGGACATCTTGCATTTTCTGAAAATCGTTTGACAGTACCCAATTTTTTCGAAATTTTAGGCAAGCCATCGATGCATGCATTTGTAGGTTTGCACCTATTAAAAAATATATTCGTCGACTTCATGACGTGCCCATTAAATCCTATTTTTTAGCAATTTGGTAATTGACATTCCGAATAGCGAAATGATGAAAAAAGCCAGACGTTCGCCGCATTATACGCAAACCATGCAGTTGATGGCTTATTTAGGCGACAAATTATCCGAAAATCCGAGCAAACGAGATGAACACGTTTTGTGCACGTTGAAACTGATCGACAATAAACACTTAGCGGTACAGCTTCCCTAATAAAATTGCCGTTTTTTACTCTTCTTTCATTCTAAATTTTATTGAAAAATGATTGATTCGTTTTTAAATTTATTAAATTTCAATCAAAACTATTTTATTAATTTAATTTTTGTACCGTAAACGTTGACTTGAACGCGAGAACACAAACTGTTTTGTACGCGTACATGCACAGGGTGGGCCAAAAAAAGGCTACACACAGAAAGCACATCGTAACTTTAGCTAGTATGAACCTAAAGCCTTGAAATATGTTTCATTAAATGGATAAAGACGTCCTTGTTCGAATCCTGTAACAAAAAGTTTGGCCAATTGTTACAGTCATAGATTGGTGATATTGGCTATAGCGATTTGTTCACACATCGCTTTGATATTTTTAAACCCCAAATTTTCTGTATTGTGTTTCATTGCTGAGTATTTAGGTACCGTTTTTTGACAATATTTCTAGTCAAATAAATTATTACCTCATTGGCTGAACCTTAGAGTGGGTATTATACGTGGGCAGCACCTAAACTCTGCGGGGGAGGGGGTGCAAGATTTTTCAAAGGTCAAAAAATGACCTTAAAAATGGTGGTATGGCGAAAAGAAACACCATTTTTCAACGTTTCTCATCCATTGGCATTAAAAATTGCGAAAAAAACAAAAATAAATTTTCAAAAATTGAATTCTTGAAGGTATTTTGGTTTCTGGGGGATGCATATCCCCCAAACCCCCACGCCCCGGTGTGGTGGGTGCTTCTTCTCACTAGAGGCAAAAACTGCAAAATATCGTCAAAAGGGTGAGCAAACTGACAGAACCGAACAAGCTTTCGGGATAAGATCAATATCAAAGTAGGGTGTAAACAAACCGCTGTACCGCCGGAACCCTTGGCAGATGGCCAGCATTTTCTATACGATTTAAAGAAGCACATTTTTGTCTATCAAATGAAAGTGGACTTAAAATTTCATATCCAAATTTGTTGAAGTTATGACCTATGACATTGGGTGCAGCCTTTTTTGGCCCACCCCGTGTATCGTTCATAGCGCAAACGGACATGAATGCAAACTAAGCAAAATAAGGGAAATCTGCGAGTAAATTGAATATCTTTTTGTTGTTATATCTCAATTATTAATCTTCAAATTGATTATCAGTAGTTATTGATTGATATTAAATTTTTTAGATTAGGTACTCATTCTCAAGCTGAATCAGAAAAAGTGTTAGATACCGAAAGTGTTTGTTATAGTTTTGCTTCTAGAATAGATGCTGCAAAGCGGTTCACTCTAATCGATAGAGCAATCATTTTTGCATTACATTCTAAAGGTTTATGAAATTGTCGCGATCGGAGCAATTTTGGTGTTCACATTTCTTAACATTAGGTGGATTTCTTATGAATTACACGAAACGATTCCTGGGAAGTGCTTGCTGTTTTGTTTTGTTTATGTTGGTTGGAATTAAAGTTTTATTGTGCAGGGTGGGTGTCCTATGTATATGCATATCCACGATTTTATTCCAGCGTCAAACCTGCAATTTTTTAATTGGAGGAAACGTTGCCAAAACATAGTTCATGCAAAGAATTTTTTCATCACCATATTTCACCTCTTGGCCTACAGTACTCCGTGAGAAATCGAAATTAAGGCTATGGACATTAAAGGTGTACTTAATCTAGAGGAAACATCCGTTATACTAAAAATATTTCTTCAAAGTTTTGTTTTTAGCCTATTTGAGGCGTTCACTCAGTTTATCGTTCAATTAAATAAACAATTTATCCATGCAGTTAGAAAACAGGAGCAGCGTGAGCTATGTCTCAACGTAGAATGTTTTTGCTTGTTTCTTAAAAAGTATTTACTCATCTTCGCTTATACACACATATCAGCAGGACGATTTCTGCTTACATGGGTATTAAAATTTTCTAGACCTACTGTCTGTAGACATTTTTCCTACCAACAAGTTTCTACTACCTCTTTGAAATGGTTCTAAAGATTAGGCTTGAAATGTGAAGAGTGTTTTTAGATCCACCGTCATATTTACATGTTAAAGGGGTTAGGGAGATTCCCTACCCAAAGTTGGTCGTCCCCCTTCCCCACAGAGCCAGAAGCGCCACCCCTCTGACTTCTGGCAAAATTTGCATTTTTTGGTCGTTTTGGCCGAAAATTGGAGGTCATTTACCTCCTACCCCCACCTGCCCAATGACTGGGTACCCCACTCAAAATTTCAAGTCATTACATGTATGTATGCCCACCGTGTATATACTGAAAATGTCATTTAAAGTTTGCGGAACATCAGGTCAGGCTATTGTTGTCTGCTGTTATTGTGCTTTGCGAGCGTGCTTGATGTGGGTATAAGGTTTCAATTTACGGTAATTTGGAATTTTCTTACGCATGTGTGATGTGAGTAGAATTTTGTGGCTAAAATGCACCATGTTGGAAACGACTCAAGAGGTTAAACCATCCAGATATTATATAACTTCTTAACTTCAAGAGGCTGCTTAGAATTATTAGCGACAAAGATTTATTAATTTACGATTTTTAGATGGAAAAGATTCCAACACTAGCTTTTTGCCCAAATAAACGAGTGTGAAGTTTTCCTATACTGAATCGCGGACCCAGATACCCTCCAGATTTTTATCCTTAATTATGCTCGGCGCCAAATTGAAGATAATAAAAGTAATTACAATAAATTTAGTCCTCATTATACTAGGCTGATTACGTTCGTCGTTCTTGCTTTTCTAATTAATTTCATTTCTGTATTTGATCTGTTTTTTGTAATTAGATTGAACCTGACTTCAATCCTCCGATTCAAAGTGTAAAGGGAATAGTGATTTCGAATCAAGGGTATAGAGTCGAAGGCCGCACTGGGCTTTACAATTATTTCATAGAGAATATATCCTCAGATGCTACTGTATCAGAACCAGCAGCTTCGTCAGCTACTGTCATAAGTACGGTAAACGCACTAATAATTTGTTCATTTTTTACGCATTTTCAAGTTTGAACTTTATAAATAGACCGCTGTATATTTCATGCTGGATTTTCACATCATTCGAATAGTTTGCGTTCAATCAGAAATAGTTACTAAACTTTTTAAAGTTTTTGATTGTTTATTTGTTATAGAATTTACGGTATATTTTTGAATTTCTTTTCTGTGCCATTTTAAAATGGTTCAAATACTGTATTATTCTTCTTTAAAGCTCTGACACTGAGTTTAACCCAATTATTCCAGTGCTCTCGTATCAGTTTAGTTCGAAACTTTAAACCAGAGATAAAGGTAATAAAGAAGATTTGAAGGATATTTTCAATAAGCCTGTCAATTTTCTGCTTCGTCTGTCTGTACAATGCCTCATTACTTGTTTGAAGTAGGGAAAATGACAATTTATTTCTGGCGCTTTGCGATAATTTCAGTTTATCTGAACTTGAAAATGTCATAAAAATGCCGCGAAGCGGTAGAAATTTCATTTTTCGATGATTTTTGTAGGAAGGAACAGTAAATATTTGTATTCTTTCATTATCAGAAACCCATGAGTTGGCTAAAGTACAGTAGTAAAAGTCTATAGAAACTGTAGTAGCTCACATACTCAGTACTAAGTACGAGTATATTTTTATATTAAAAGCACTAGTTCACCGCATGGTTTTATTGTATTAGGCAAAGATTTTTCTGAATGTACGAAGACTTTTTGGGACCCTTTTTTATTTTGATTGGGGGATCCACCAAATCCCCGTTATACGAGGGTCACTTCAGAAGTCTTGAGCCTCCGAGTCAATCTTTTGTTTACATTGTTTATTTTACTCTTTTTTGCTAAACCATACATCCAAAACTTTATGTTTGAAAAATTAGATCGATCGCCTGTCAGTAAGTTGTGCAGGGTTAATTTGAGTTCATTGAGTTTTGGCACTTTTTGAAATGTGTAAAAGTCTTTTAAACGAACATTTTCGGGCCATGATACTTTTTGCCTTGAAACTTGGCCAATCAAGGTCTGTGTGTGCTGAAAATTTGTCCAGTTGCCTTGGTGGTCAAGCTCTATCTTTTGCTACTGTTAAACGATAGTAGAAACTTTTTGAGCAGGGTCAGTGGTCACTCCAAGATGACTCACGACCTGGACATCAGCCAGAAATCAACACAGAGGAAAATGCAATTGCTGTAGCCCATTTGATAAAGAAAGATAGACTAATCACATATTAAGAGATAGCGCAGGAAACAGGCATTTTTGATGAACAATTAATCGCATCCTTCACCAAACCATAGGAGGTAGAAAGCTTGCAAGTCACTGGATGCCACATTTGCTTACTGATTAGCTGAAACAGTGCCGCTTTGAAAGGTGTCTTTTTGATGAAACACGGGTTTATCAGTTCAACCCTGAATCCAAGGTTCAGTTAACTGTCTGGATGCATACCTGGGCGGCGTGGCGGGAAGTTTAGGGGTATGCATCCCCCAGAAATCAAAATATTCCCCCCCAAAATAAAGATACCCCCAGAATTCAATTTTTAAAATTTTTTCCGTCTTTTTCGCAATTTTTTGATGCCAATGGATAGTGCTCGATGAGAAACGTTAAAAATGGGGTTGTTTCCGCCATACCACCATAGGTGGGCAGTACCAAAATTCTGGGGGGGGTGAAAAAGTTTTCAAAGGTCAAAAAATGGTCTTAAAAGTGGTCGTATGGCAAAAAACACAATTTTTCGACGTTTCTCATCAAGCTCTATCCAATGGCATCAAAAAATTGCTAAAAAAGCAAAAAAAATTTCTGGGGGGGGTATTTTGATTTCTGGGGGGTGTATTTCATTTTCTGGGGGTTGCATACCCCCAAACCCCCCCCACGCCCATGTGTGCATACCACCATTTTTAAGGACATTTTTTGACCTTTGGAAAAATCTTGCACACCCCTTCCCCCTCCCAGAGCTTTTGTGCCGCCCACCTATGTCTGGATGCTTGATAGTGAAATGCGTCCAACAAAGGTTGTGATAAGTCGAAGTTTTGACAACTAAATGATTGGAGTTTTCTTCCGCAAGAGTCGTCCAGTTGCATCGATTCCACTTGTCAAACAAAAAACTATTACGCCGAAGTAGTACTGTGAGAAAGCTTTTCCTGCAGTCACTGCAAACATGCGAGAATTGTCCAAATTCAGAGATTTGTAAATCGGTTTTTGCGCCACGACAATGCGAGTGCACACACGGCGGCAAAACAATTGACTTTTAGATGCAGATGGACATTCAATGGTTGCCCCATCCGCCTTACTCAACTGACCTAGCACCTTGTGACTTTTTTGTTTCCCTAAATCAAAAACGAGCTGAAGAGAATCCGGTTTGAATCACAGGACAGTGCTCTTTCTGCATTCAAACATTTGCCCACTAGTATATCATACACGAATTACTGTAGCTGCTTTGAGAATTGTTTTTGTAATTGAATGGAACTTTACATACAGCTAATGGAGAGTATTTTGAGGGACTGTACAAATTTGGGTAATTTATTAATAAAATTGACTTCAAGGCTCAAGACTTGTGGAGTGACCCTCGTATGTATGGTTGTTATCAGACATGTAATAGGGGAATAGGGAATCCCCTACTCAGAATTGGTCGATCCACTCATCTCCCCAAAGTCAGTAAATTTCGGACTCCTACCCTCTCCCCAATTTTTGGAATTTTCAGGGAAATACTTGAGTTTTTTCGGCAATTTTTAGATGCTTTTTTGCTATTTTGGCCGAAACTTAGATATCATTTATTCCAATCCCTCTTGAAATGGCTGGGACCTCCAACCCAAAATTTTGGGCCGTTACATGTATGTTTGTTATTCTTTATTACTTATTACTATTATTCTTATTATTATTTATTATTATTGCTATTATTATCATTATTATTGTTATTATTATTGATAAGTACATATCATACATGATCTTGGGGTTTAAGGGGCTTTCACTCCCCCCAGAATTGACGATTTTTTGAAGTGTCCTAAATTTTTCTAAAAATTTGTAGAAAAGATGCTTTTTTACGCGTTTTTAGCTATCTATTTTCTCAAATGTGCCAAACTTTTGGCGCTTCGTGCCATTATACTCATGTTTTGACTATATTTTGTTCAATTTGTTCAGACTTTTCAGATTTTTTTCCGAAATTTTTTCATGTTTTTGTGCTTTTGAAAGATAGAACATCGTCAGAAACGCTGAGAAACTGTGTTTTTAACACGTATATTTTTAATTGAATGAAAAAATATTTAAAAAAATTTGAAGAATTTAAATTTTTTAATTTAAAAAAATTGAAAGATAAAAAAAATTTAACGTATATTTTTAACGCGTACCTAATATTTTAGACCCAAAAAGACAATTTATAATTTCACCTCTAAGAAAATTTATATATTGTGTATGTATGATAAGTAATACTATGAATATTGTTTTTTATATTCTCATCAGTATGATTCACATTATTGGCATTTTTCTGCTATCATGATTGTTTTTATCAATGTGACATGTTGCTTGTGTTATCAGTCTTTATTTGAATAATTCTCCTTTTCCGTGCCATTTTCCATAACAAAGTCTATCGTTCAGAGGGCGACTTATTTCGGAAATAATCGGTTTGGAGAGACGGATCTAGACATCACTGAAGATGGGATTTTGAAAATATTGTATTTTTGCGAAATAGGTTAGAAAATAAGCGTAAATCATGCGTAGCATTAATTAAATAGTTGAACATAGTTAGCATGGCATAGCAGTCATTTTATTTTTCCTGTTTTTGAATTTTTTAGATATTTTTTCATGATTTCTTTTCTTTTTTATTTTGGCTTTTCGTTTCTTGCAATATTTCTATGGAGCATATTAGTAATTCAATTATAATAAAATTTGGCCCTCATGACATGAAATAATCTGAGCGATGCAAATACAGTACATACATACATAAATGCTGTGGTATTCATCCGATAAGTAAATGTAATTGTTTTTTTAGAAATTCGAAATTCGTGTCGCGCAGTCCGATTAGGTGCTTTGAAATTCTTGTACACTTAATTTAAAAAAATTTGTAGTCCCTTAGATCTCGCCTTTTTCATTCAATTAGTTGGAAGACTATGTAGAGATGAACTTACGCATCTCTCTTGTAGCAAATAATATTCTGAATGGTTTCCATTTCATGAGACCGCCATGAAACTCGAACAATTAAAAGCCTAGATGTAATTTGCTAAGGATCGAGTTATGTACCTATTTGACGTAAGCACATATGTATACATGATCTTGGGAGTTTGGGTTTCTCCCTTCCCCAGAAAAGTTGTCAAACCCCCAGGAATTTTTTCACCCCCTGTCCAGAAAAAATTCGTGATTCTCCAAAAGTTTCCAGAAAAATTGGTTGAAAAAGAGCTGTTTTAAGCCATCTGTTTGCTCAAAAATGTCAAGTTTCAGCGCTTCGCGCCGTATATTTATTTTTCGACTATATTTTCTTCAATTCGATTTTTTGAATTTTTTTATTTTCTAATGTTTATATGCTCTAGAAAGGTAGAGTTTCGTCAGAAACGCCGAAAGACGATGTCTTTGATGCGTATCCTTCATTTTTACGCCCAAAAAAGACTTTAAAATTTCACTCCTCCCCAAAAATTTCCATGTTGCGCATGTCTGGACGTAGGCCTTCATCAAATGTTTTGGCACGAAAATGCAAAATAGAGGACGATGTCCTGTGTCATAACAGTAAACAACTCAATCCTTAAGAAGACTTAACGATTTTCAAGATTTTTAACTGTTCAAATTTTTTTTGAGGCAAATTCTTTTTTGAATTTGCGTTCTAGTGAGACTTCTCATGCAGTTTGAATTTCTCACCACTTCGATAACTAATGTGTAACCGTATTATTTGAATTTTAGTGCAAGCGAGTGGGTTTGAATACGATGGCCTTGTTGTACGCTACTTGATGGATCTTCCAAGAGGTAAATATGCGACATTATATGTAAAAAATGATTTACCAATTTTATACATATCTATTGCTCGCAAACTAATATAGCTAATGGAATCAGATTTCTTCGTCAAAAATTCTTCATCAAGACTGTTTAAATAATTTTTCATCTCATGAGCGAAAACTGCATGCATTTTAGTACTGTGGATAGTAGATTTGCGGAACACACACGATCAAAAGTTCTGGGAGGGGGTAAACCAAGTTTCTTGGGGCGAAATGTAATGATTAATTTTTATAGGTAATTATGGCGCTAAAATGATGAGTTAATGTTGATTTTTTGTAGATATTTTTGTCGTTCCTTATTCGCCCTCCTCCATCACAACCATAGGTGGGCAGCACCAAAATTCTAGGGGGGGGGGTGCAAGATTTTTTTAAAGGTCAAAAATGGCCTTGAAAATGATGGCATGGCGAAAAAACACCATTTTTCAAGGTTTCTCATCGAGCACTATCCATTGGCATCAAAAAATTGCGAGAAAAAACAAATTTAAAAAAATTGAATTCTGGGGGGCCTTTTGGTTTCTGGGGGTGAATACCCGCCAAACCCCCTATGCCAAGTTGTGGTTAACAATCCTTAAAAATGCCTTAATTCGTTGTATTTTACTCTTCTTGAATATTCGTGATTAAGTTTGCATGAAAACAAATGATAATAAGAACGATGAAATGACCTGAACTATCAAATATGGACAGAATAATGGGCAAAAAGTGTCTGAATGAATAAATGGACAGATTGCTACTCAAAAAATACTTCAGATTATACTGCTGGGCATCGTTTGGCGCTCTTTCATGATTCAAACGATAAATTTTGGTCCGCAAGTGGCTCGAGGGGTATGTCTTTTAAAAGTTGTGACAGAGATTACCCCTGATACCCCCCAGTGTGCATGTGTGATGCGGAACACCGTGTATATTGTCCTTTTTGTCTGTTATAGGATGGTCGATGAACACAGATGATCATCCGCTGCACGGCACTACTCTTTCGGCTTATTCAATAAAAACTGCTGACGGAAATCAAACATTTTTTAATTATGTTATCCGTCTATGCACTCACATGATTGTATTTCAGGGAAAACTTGCTTACTTTGCCTACCCCTTTGAATTGTGTCTTACTTTTGATATGCGTTCCAGCGAACTTCTATCAGGTGTGTTAAATTTGTATCTTTTAGCCAAATATAGAACTTTTAATCCTGTTTGTTATGCATATAGAGTAATTCAAAAACTCTTTTACGGTATGGTCTCCTAAATTTAGAATTTATACTTTTAAAGTCCGGCTAGGCTAGGTAGCATGTACATACCCTACATATAGATAAATGCTATCAATCACCTCATAATTTTTCGTCCATATTGAGTGGTAAATGCATATATTTACATGTATTACATAGAACCAGCGTTTTTAAGCACGATTCCTATCAGCATTGGTGCTGAAAAAGTTTTTCCAATAGCATTGGATATGCTAGTTTTTTGCTAATACCTATGATATCCTTCTCTTTTTCAATATTGCGGTTTGAGCATGCCATGATATTCTGCAGATCAATATTTTATTGATCTTAGTTTTTTGCTAGATGTAAATAAATGAAGAAATCAATGCTAAATAACAATTATAGGCTTCCTACTTTTCAATAAACTCAGAAAGCTGACACCTTTTGTAGCTATTACAACATCCGAAATGATAATGCGGTTGCCCTAATTTAATCTGACAACAGACGCCAAAAATAAAAGAAAACCGTGCATAATTGTCTTAAAGTAATTATTTTGTGCTAGATATTGTCAAACAGATAAACGAGATGAACACATAATGCATTAGATTGCGCAAGATTGATTTTGGAGAGTTTAAATTTCGTGCTTGAGGCTAAATGAAAAGTCGGCGCGAAGAGTTGAATATTTTTGGGAATTTTTGCTAAAAAAACACATAAAAAAACGCTAAATTACTACACTTTCCCCCAAAAAGGTCTTCCAATCCATTAGCACGCCATGCTAATAACCAAAATGTTCATTAGCGCGGGCAATTTTCATTCGCGGGGTGCTACAAAAACCTTGATAGAAACTATTGCGTTTCTGTGCCTGCTTATTTGATCATATCTAGAAAAAAGTTGAATGGTAATGGTACAATAAAGTGAGCGAATATGTAAAACGTGGTGCGTCTCTCATTTGATTGAAAAAATTTAAGGTCATCCCCAAATGTAAAGTTTGATAGGTTTATGATCAGTCATTGTTAGCTTACTCTAATTTTCAGCCGAAACTCTTCGATGGCCTAGCATTTTGCTAGAAGTTTGCTCCACTGATTCTTGGGACAGATTCCGTATCGAAGGATATGGTTATTCTGTATTGCCTACTCGTCCAGGTATAATCAGGTTCCAGTCGCTGATTATGCTAGTTGTTCGTGTTTGCAGCAGAATGTGAAAAGCTGTTAACATTCGTACATTATGTGGCATAAACATGGTATTCTTTGTTCGTACGGTACAAAGATTTTGAGGCTCGTACAAAGATATTAAGAGGGATCTTAGTTTAATGTAAAATGGTTTTTGGGAAAAGTATGGTGATTTTAATGTTTTCTAAGACATTTTGTAGCAAAAATTCAAAAAAATTTCCGCATTCAGCCTCAAGCGCACGATTCAAAGAAGAGATAAAGGCTTTTCCAGAGATCTTTGTACATGTATAAAGAGGCTTGTACAAAAAAAGAAAATAGGAAACAAAATAAAAATGAAAAAAATGAATGAAAACAAAAAATAAAAAATAAAAAAATTGAAAAAATAAAAAAAATACAAACCAAATAAAAAAATAAAATAGCTATTTTACATGATTCCTGATTTGAGTCAATTTGATGGCATTCACATTTTATCTGCTTCAATTTTTACTTTTCAGTTTTTGTATTTTCAATCAATATGTAATTTAGCTTTCTTTTTCAATTATTTTTTGAGTTTATTAACTCAAAAGTCTACCCCACACATCCTTCGAAAATTCAAGATATGAAAATCACGTTATCGATGCATTTGATCGAATTACTATTGACTTGTATGTAATAAAAAGTTTCATTGGAATATCGCCAACGTCTGTACAAAAAAGCTAGTTCACATGATTTAGTTAATTATTTGTTTTTTACTGATTTGCATGTATTTATTTTTCTTTGTTTATCTACATATTTGTTTAATTACAGTAATTTGCGCTTGAGCAATATATGAGTACATCCCTAATTTGTAATCGTGTTATATAGTTCATTTTACATGATTCTATATTTTTTTGTGCTAGGAAAGTATGAATCTAATGTTCCGACATGGAGAATAACTGATGGCCATAGGGAATCAGAACTAAGACGATTTTTTATCGGTGGCTCGCCCGAGGTTGAAGATCTGCATTTGGTTGGAGTGCCTAAGAGCACAGAGGTGAACAGCAGAGGATTTTACCTTTTTTAATTTAAATGCCATCGCTACACAGTTCTTGATTTCTTAATAATGTATGGGCATACCTACATATATTTATAATCTATAAGTTAGACGAATCTCAATAACTTTTAGACTGCAATTACCAATATTTTATTATTAAAAACAAGATAAAAATAAAAAAGTGTTTTGTATTCATACGTAGGTCACTTGAATATGTGTGTATGTGCGAAATTATTTCTAGCGTTTGGGTGTACATAATATTATAAATTATTACATTATTTTACTTATTATTTACAAATTGCTACAGAGTATATTATTTAAAGGAATTCTTTCTAATACGTTTTGATGGCTAAAGTTCATATATACGTATCTCTGATTGTAGTTCGCTGCTATAAAATTTTTTTATGATAAAAGTTAAGAAGTAATCGTACTTATGTATTTCTTTTTCTAATGATTTGAATTTTTCCTTTATGTTTAGAAATCTGGATGCTATATTCAAGCTATACCACTGTTCTTCTATAGTCAACTGGGTTTACTTTAATTTTATTTTATTTTCTGTCTTTTATGTATATTGAATCAAGCGAAATGCGTATTTCGTGAATTTTTGTTGAATTGAAATTTTAGTTTTGTACTTTACAAGTAGTTGCGAATGACAATCATGAAGAAATGAGTAGTCTTTTCAAGTGAGGTAGCTTAAATCATTCTACGTTTTGGTGTAGTTGTGCGTTAATTTGGTAGAATTGAACTAATTGCATCCAGTCTTTTGCTAGTTTGATGAATATTTCGAGCGGTGTCCTAGGTCATTACCACACTTGGGCGTGGGGGTATGCACCCCCAGAAACCAAAAACCAAAATACCCCCAGAATTCAATTTTTGATTTTTTTTTGTTTTTTTCGGAATTTTTTGATGCCAATGGATAGTGCTCTTTCGAAAAATCTTGCACCCCCAGAATTTTGGTGCCGCCTATGAGACCTTTAATTCTAATTGTCCCACCAAACTCTGAGTCAAAAATGCATTGGGCTTGCGGTTATTCATCCTACTGGATGCATCTCTTATCCTAAGAGTTTTTCCTTAATTTTTACAGGAAATACTTGCTTTAGTATTTGTAAATACTTATATATTTATAGCCACTTTTGAATAGTGCTTACTACATTCATAAATCACTTTGGATAGCTGATAATACATCTTGGCTCTTAAGTACGAACGAATACAATGCTTAGACTTCTAATAATCTTTTTATTTCCTTTTTTACCTACGCTTATCGTATTTGGGACGATTTTTGAAATTTTTCATATTAGAATCTGGATGAAAAAATCGTCAAACTGGGTGATCCAGGATATTAGGAGTGATCCCGAATTTCGGATGATATTTGTTGTATGCAAGAGTCGTTTTTTTCGCCACCTACCATATCTAATTATGATTATTTAGAATTCTTTCTGGCGAAAATTTTTCTAAAAAAGACTTAACATCTTTGGGAATTTTACGTAAATAATTTTCATGCGAGAATTCCATAAAATTCATTCGCGAGCGTCTGGCGTGGAATGTGAGATAATTTTTAAAACTATTCAAGAGTATGATTGAAGAAGATAAATAAAATTACTGTTATATTTTTAATACTATGCATGCGCTTGGAGCGGTATGGAAAGTTATAAGAGAATTCAACTTGAAGCGCTGATAATATTTTAAAATTGTTGCTGAAAATTGGACAAAGGCTCTATAATCAATCAGTTTTTGCTGCAGGGAAATATTTGCGCGATCTATAAAATTTGTGCCTTTACAAATTATATTTCACGTATGAAATGAGGCCTAATGACATAAATAGATATTATCGCGAAACGCCGGAAAAATTTGAACAATAATGCTTAACATTGGTCAAAATCATTAAGAAACAGAATATTACATCTCTTTTAATCTTGCCAACTATGAGTATGTTTGGCTAATATTTCGTTAGTATTTGGGCTTTGCTATATGACGCCAATTTTTTTGCCGAATTAGTGCTTGAAAAGCCGACTAGTCTGATATTTAGATTATCTTTAATTACAGTATTTAATTATAGTCGCTCTAACGCCTTGGATGCTTTTTAGGGGCATGTCTTGGCAAAACTTGGATTCCAGACGGTGACATCTGGCAGTGTTCTCATCCGTGTTTATGCTGTTCATCAGTGCAAGTATTGCTTTTACTTCCCCGTTGACTACACTATCGTAGCTTATATAATACATTGGGGGATTTAACCTTTTATTTTTCTTTTTTTCAACGTAATATGATCAAGAAGTACATTTTTTGTTTATTACAATAGTGGTTTTATACTTTAATTTACGCAGAGATATTTGCTGGGAAGACATTTTAGTAACTTACATGGAACATGGAGTGACGAAAATTGTTTAATGCTGAGCAAGTTTGCAAGCATTACTTTTATATGCTTATTACCGCATCCTTATTTTTATTTTAAGGGAATTAATCAATTATGGAAAAAATAGGTAATGTGATAGATAAGAGTGCTTTTCGTTCACAGTCCATTGTATATGTACAATGAAGATTACGTATAAAATCCATGAAGATTGTTAGAAGTGTTTTTACAGTAAAACTGCATTTTTCAAAAACTGAGTTTTTTTCAATTTAAAATTGAACAAAATTTTAAAACCTTTTTGATTCAGCATTTATTTTCAAAGCAAAAGACAAAATTATGTTTATTCGGGCGAAGTGTCACCAAACGTTGACAATTGTATCATTTTTAATGTCAACATATACTTAGGGCTTAGTATACCAAACAGTTGACTTAGCCGATGCGCCAAGAAATTTTGATACCTTTTTATTGGTTTTTATGAGGAAACAGCACAAATAACTACATATATGTATTTATTTTCAGATTTTGCTGAATTTTAGAAATTCACAGAAACAGAAGTAATGGTGATTGTTAGATTAGTGGAACATTAGAAACAAAACATTTTCATTATTTTTGTTTCAATTAATTACACATGAGCTGTAAAGACGAGCGCAGCACACAATCTAGGTATTTTTATTTTTGTCACCAAATGTTTTAGTCCGACGCGAAGTGTCAAAAAATATTAGCGCTATTGTTTCTTTGTCAAAGACTTTCTGTTTCTCCGAAGATGATCCGAAAAAATTTCATTGTAATTGACGACAAAAATGTTAAAGAAGGAATGACCTTTCTGTAGCTACATTTTTCTTTTCTTTTTTCGTCTTGAAACCTTTACACTAAAATGATCACAGATCAAGAAATATTGCATTAAGAGAGAAAAAATTTTACCTTTTGAGATATTGTAGCCCTCTACATTATAAAATCAATTGTACTGCACAGAAACCAAAATTGAGTAAGATAAGCTTTAGGACATGCTAACAGTAAAAAAACCCGAATACTTTACACTTTTGTGCAATAACTATTGGGTGTAAAGGAATTTTGAGTTCAGATTCGTAATCTACAACTCGGGGGCAATATTTTTAAAAAATTGGCCCTCCGCAAATTGTTTGATACCCAATGCTCTGGGCGGAAAAGTGCTTCTCAGTGCAAACTTTACACTTGTGCTAATAACGCAATATTGCGTGTATAGAAACAAAATAAACTAGGATCTGTAAGCCTTAGGTCAGGGCACATTTTAAGCATAATTAGCATGTTCCTCCTACTTAGCGGAGTAGCTGAAGAAATTTCGTTTTTCGTCTCGAACCCTTTACACTAAAACGATCACAGGTCCAGAAATATTGCGTTAAAAGAGAAAAAATTGGTCTTTGAGATATTGTAATCCTCTACATTATAAAACCAATTGGACTGCACAGAAACCGAAATTGAGTTAGATAAGCTGAAAGCACGTAAGGAGTAAAAAACCCTTATACTTTACATCTTTTGTGCAACAATCATTGAGAGTAAAGAGATTTTAAGGTCAGATTCGTAATCTACAGCGCAAATCATTTGATTTTTTGGTTTACACTTTACACACTCATTGCTAACTTGGCATTGAGTGTAAACAAAAGAGAAAATGGTACATCGAGTTTTTAATTATCTATCGTTTAAAAAACAGCACCTCCCAGGTGTGTGCCGTTGTTGCTGTGAGGGGGACACAAAATTCGCACTCGCTGTGATAAACATGTAAGAAAAAATATGAGCATTTTTCTTTGCTAGTTCCCTTCTTTTATTCAATATTTTAGGCCATATATCCATAGGTGGGCAGCGCCGAAATTCTTGGGGGTGCAAGTTGCTGAAGGAATTTTTTCTCCTAGAACCCTTTACACTGAAATGATCACAGATCAAGAAATATTGCATTGAAAAAGAAAAAATTTCACCTTTTGAGATATTGTAGCCCAATACATTATAAAACCGATTGGACTGCACAGAAACCAAGATTGAGTTAGATAAGCTGAAAACATGCAAAGAGTAAAAAACCCGTATACTTTACACTTTTGCGCAACAAACATTGAGTGTAAAGAAATTTAAATGTCTTATTCGTAATCTATAATTCGGGGGCAACATTTTTAAAAATAAAATTGGTCCTCCGCAAATTGTTTGATACTCAATGCTCTGAGCGGAAAAGCGCTTCTCAGTGTAAACTTTACACTTGTGCTAATAACGCAATATTGGGTGTATAGAAACGAAATAAACTAGGATCTTTAACGCTAAGGTCAGGGCACATTTTAAGGATAATTAGCATGTTCCGCCTACTTAGCGGAGTAGCTGAAGCAATTTGGTTTTTCGTCTCGAACACTTTACACTAAAACGATCACAGATCAAGAAATATTGCGTTAAAAGAAAAAATTGGTCCTTGAGATATTGTAACCCTCTACATTATACAATCAATTGGACTGCACAGAAACCAAAATTGAGTTAGATCAGCTGAAAACACGCAAGGAGTAAAAAACCCGTATACTTTACATTTTTGTGCAATAACCATTGAGAGTAAAGAAATTCTTAGGTCAGATTCGTAATCTACAGCTCGGGGGCAACATTTAAAAAAATTGGCCCTCCGCAAATTATTTGATTTTTTGGTTTACACTTTACACACTCATTGCTAACTCGGCATTGAGTGTAAACAAAAGAAAAAATGGCTTATCGAGTTTTTTAATTATCTATCGTTTAAGAAAACCGCATTTCCCAGGTGTGTGCCGTTATTGCTGTGAGGGCGGGGCACAAAATTCGCACTCGCTGTGATAAACATATAAGAAAAAAGGTGGTCAAGTATGCTATAGGTAGCGCTCTCGCGCTACCTATGATATACAGGATGGCTCGAATAAAAACACTACCCGAGTTCTGCGTCATATCTCGAGAACTAGGCTAGGCAGGCACTTGGAATTTTTCTAGCCAACAGACAAAAAGGTCTACAGTAAGACTGTATTTTTGAATTACAATATTAAGCCGTTTTTAGGGTTTGCACATTAATTAAGTGTAGGCATATCTCGAAAAAAAGAGAAATTCCATAGTACAGATGAACACTTTTGCGAAGAAAGTCTTTGCTGTTGGTGCGTATAGTTTAAATACCACCTAAAATTAGTGAAAAAAATATGTTAGCATGTTGAATGAGTTGAAATCTATGCTATTTTAGGGTTTATAGAGGAGCTTGGCACAAAAAACTGAATTGAAATGAAAATTGCAGTCATGACAAATTTTAGCGGCGTTTTTACACCTTTGGTACAGCATAATGAGTCTGGATCGCTACAAGCCTCATCTTGAACTTGTTTTTTGTCTCTTTGAACGTTGTCACTCAAAAAGAATAAACTGAATTAGTGAGTGATTGGGGCAAAAAAGAGATTTAAAAACAGGTAATGAATCAGAGCAGTTGTTCTTCAAAATAAGCACTTTTGAAAAATTTAAAACATTACTTGTACGGCCTCAGCTATAAGTCCAAGAGTCTGCTAAAACAAGTAAATGCTTTTGTGCTAGTCGGTAAGGTTTGTAATTATTTTGAAATTTTAAGAGACTTGGTCACAAAAGAGGATCAAGAACGAAATAAATATCGGATTCTCATGAGCACAATCGGGTTAGTACAGCTTTATTGGTATTGAGTGAAATTATTCTAGTTGGTAACTCAATATTGCTTTGGTGGTGTGATACGCAACGATTCTTTCCAATTATGCATCTATGCAGGTATATCCATAATGTAATAACTTGATAACTATGTAGATCTGAAATTCTACCTGTACTCTTTAAAGACTTCTATCGTAAGACCGATTTCATTTTCTCCTGCGAGATTTTCAGATACCTACAACATATTTAAGCATTGTCAAAAGCGTCGTGATTATATGGTGTACCTTGTTATTTTGGCTTTTAATTAGGTTCAATTATAGCCTTTAATGACAAGAAGGTATCATAAAAGATCAGATTGTATGACAATCCTATATTCCAGCAGAGCTAATTTTTAGAATTTTCCTCGTTTTCCACTATTGTACCCACCTAGTTCTAGAATTATGTACAGTAATGATTTGATTTTATACTTTTTCTCTTAGGGGAAACGGCCTTTCTTCTAGCATACTATCTATTTTGGAAGCATTCCAAAAAGCTAAACGTCGTATGATAGCGGTGCGTGACAATATACTGGCTGAAAACGGATATATGAAATAATATATATACGCTAGGACCAGTTCTTCGTCCAGTTTTACATTGTTCTTGTGTGTATGTATGTATGAGTACATCATTTGACGATGGATTTTACATACACTCTGGCTCATCTTACTCACGTGCGCCCGTGATCCGTGATTACCGTATACATTCATTATGTTGTCTGTATCAGCTTCTGTCTGAAAATTCTAAACGCAATATTCATATTTATTCGCTGACCAGATAGTTTCGTTTTTATACCATTTACATACTTACTATTGTAAGACGGCGTCTTCCACGGATGTTTGCCATTAGGCCTATCATGTGCGAGCCTCTTGCAATAGTTGCTGGCATACGTGGGCAGCATTAAAATTCTGAGGGGGTGTGTGCAAGGTTTTTTTAAAGGTAAAAAATGGTCTTAAAAATTGTGATATGGCTGAAGAACACCATTTTCCAACGTTTCTCATCGAGCACTATCCATTGGCATCAAAAAATTGCGAAAAAATTTTAAAAATTGAATTCTGGGGAGGGTATTCGACGTTTTGGGGGTGCACACCCCCAAACCCCCACTCCAGGTATGGTTGCTGGTAAGCATACATACCGCAACGTACATATATCGTAATTTAGTCAGATTGCACACATCTGCGTGATTTGCAATAGTTATACAAATATCATTGTCCAATGTTTACCTTTTGTGTTTACTGTAATAATAGTTAGAGGTAGTAGTTGGTGGCGTCGTTGCATGTGCTCGGTCTCGTCGTTTTTGGTTTTTGATCTCTCCTTGCCGCCTTTCTATCGTCACGCTCCTTGGTGCTCATCGTAGATCGAACTTTGCTGTTTCCTTTTTTGGTACCAGCGCCCCCTTTTCGCCTTGTTTTTTTATCGTTGGACAAGCGTCTCTTCTCGCCCGTTTTTCGTGTTCAATTTTCAAGCCCTACCCTTGAAGACCCGACTCCGTCGCCTTTTGTTGCCTCTGTACAGTTTTCGCGTTTGAAGAATGAAGAGTAGAAAATTGTGTGTCTGCGTAATAATTATTTTATCTTGGGACTGAAAGTCCCAAAAATACACTGAGAAGATTATTTAGCTGTAACTAACGTTCTTCGTTGTTGAGTAATCAAAGTTCAGCTTTTTCGTATTTTATTGTTGAGTGCTACCCTACACGAATCTCTTATTTCTCATAGTTTTCTCAATAATTTTGGAATTGAATGTTCTCTGTATTTTCGCCAACCTAAAACAATTCAAATTCATTCAAATGAATTTCGTAATCATGCTGATTAGGTGGCGGTCTGGAACCAGTTGTTGAAGTTGAGTACAATCAGGTATGAAGCTCTGACCAATCAGCAGTGCAGTCCAGCTTGGGTTTTATGTACCTACTTAAGGCGGACAATTCTTAGGAGGGACTACGGCCGATTTTCCATTTACGTCCGGCGCACTCGTCCTTTAGGCCAGTGCGCAGCAGAACCATCCTATCCATACGTGGGCGGCACCAAAATTCTGGGGGAAGATTTCTCAAAGGTCAAAAAATGGCTTTTAAAATATTGGTATGGCGAAAAACACCATTTTTGAACGTTTCTCATCGAGCATTATCCATTGGCATCAAAAAATTGCGAAAAAAACAACAAAAAAAATCAAAAATTGAATTCTGGGGGTGCATACCCCCACGCCCAGATATGATCCTATCCCCCTTCGCCGCTTCATCCCAAAGGCACACTCATTCAATAATTTACACTATGTAATAGGTACTATGTATTTGTTTACGTACTGCGCTGATTTTTTCACATGCTTATTTGTGCCTGTGAGTAGTACTCCGTGGTACCCTGGGCTGCCACCCACGCACTTTTGCAATTAAGTGCACTAGTATAAGTACGCGTTCAAAACGCATACTAGGTGGTGACGTGCAACCTAGGGGTCCTGCTGACCCACGTATAAGATGGCAAATAGGAGTTTAGGCGCATGGTCAATATGGTCATCTAATGGTCAAGAAAAAATAGATACAGTGTAAATAAAGTTTAGTAGAGCCTAGGGGCCCCGGCCGATTTAAAAAGTTGGCCAATAGCGAGTAGAGGGTATGGTTAGACGCACTAAATGCTAGGGATGGACTGGTCGTCTAATGGTCAAGAAAAATAGTGTAAAGTAAATAACGATACAAAATTGCTAAATTTTAAATATACGAATCGAATTAAATTAGATTAGGGAGAGTGGTCAGGTGCAATAAATGCTAGGGTGGACAGGTCATTGCTAGGTCGGACAGGTCATCGAATGGTCAAGAAAAATAAAAATAGTGTAAAGTGAATAACGGTACCTTTACAAAATTACTAAATTTTGAATTTTAGAATAGAATTAAATTTTTATTACCTTTTTGATCGTTTGCCTTCAACAGACCTTTAGAATCTGGCTTTTGCCCATGATGGTCATCATTAAGTAAAAAGATAATGTATAATTAGTAAAATGTTTTTTTTGTTGACGATAGATAAAAAGTTACATATAGTGAAAAATTGCTGAGCTTTAGACTCTACCCCATAATCACATGAGGCGAGGGAGCCACGACGCTGCTACCAAGCAGCCGAGCATGGCGTAGTCTTACCAGACTTCCGGTCCGTTGCTTTGAATCTATTGATCTATAAATCGTAACAGATGTCGTTGATGAATGGCTAATTTATCTCGCAAGAGTACAAGTGTCTAAAAAATAAATGTTTCGCGTTGTAGATTGAATAAAATTTAGTTATATGCAAAAGAAATTATTGAATTTTCAAAATTTTGAAACCTTTTTCTAAGTCTTCCTAACCTAAAAACTATCCATATAAAAGTACGGTCTTGCTATAATCTAGTAAGTGAATAAGAGTTTTTCATCTAGCGAACATGCTCAAATAAAACAGAAATTCTGGGCGCACGGTAGATAATAAATCAAACTGTATCGTTAGTATCGTCAAAATATGTGTAGTTTAGATTACTCTAATCCACTATGTGGCAAAGTAAACGACCCCTAGGTTTTATTCGTTCTAGTTTTTTTGATATAGTACCTAATACATACCTACCTATTCAAAATTCGATAGGGTATTAGTTCACAGTATAAGTTTTGGAATTTATTCAAAATTTTATCGGGCTCACCTGATAATCGTACATTGATGTTGTGGGGCATGTGGCAATCGAATAAATAAAATTGGTACCTATGCACAAGTCCTGCTTATAACAGGTTAAGCTTCTTACACCTATGTAAATGTGCTTTGGTAGGTACCTATGTGCATATTCGTATGTGGCATAATACAAAGATTTAATTAGGTGTCAATCTACAAGAACTTGTTGATTCAATCAATATATTAATAAAATAATTCGCCAACGGCAAGAAGATACACTGTAAAAAAATCGTTGTACCTGCACAATAAAATTGTGTCAAAGCTACAAATCTGTTCCATGGACACAAAAATATTGCGTGGTACTTAACGATTCGGATGTCTGTTTATCCAACACAACTTTTTTGTGTTCTGCCTACAAGCTATGGCGCATATTGATTAGGCTCAGGTTGATGTGCACATGACCGCTCATAGCAGAAAACATGATTCATCGTAACCAGTACTAAGATGAAAGTGTAGGTAACCTACTTCATACTCGCAGTTGTGATGGAATGAATGGTGGTGAATGCAGCAGTTTGGAGCACATTCGTCAGTTTGTGTGCTGTGTGTTTTTATACCTAATGATTTTTCAATTTTTGATTAAATATTTATTTTTCCGAGATAGATAATACTGACATTAATATATTTATTTATTATATACCTGTATTTACTCTTATTCAATATGATTGTGGCTGAATTCAGCTTAAATTGATCGGATCTTGTTATGTAAATGGTTTTATTGACTCTTTCTGTTTTACTATTTGAGTGATTTTGCGTGCATTTCTTTACTTGCTATTAAGGCAAGCTTATTTTAATGACCTTGTCTTCAATAGCGAATGTTATTGCTCGTGATCCTTCTTCGCTAGCAGTTGTCAGGCTTTGATAACATTTTTCCAATGCTGCATGCTGAATAGATTAACTTCTTAACTTCTTTATCTTGAACCGACCGGAAGACATATTTATATGTCAAAAGTGACTCTTAAAAATGGTAGATATCTTCAATATAATCTACGCACTAATTGTTTTTCATTCCCAATTGATGTTTAGTGAAATTCTTATAGGACAAGCAATTTTCAGGCAAAATTTCATAAATTTGGGGGTTTTGAAAAATGACGTATAAAATTATTATGATTAAAATAGACATTGGAAAGTTAAGAAAAATCACAATTTTGTACGTGGATATTGAGTTTTTGCGACTATTTTCGAAACATGAGAAAAACTTAGACTGCTGTTCTCTTTAATAAAATCTTGAAACATGTTTGACTCTATTTTTTTCTTACAATTTGCTTCTCTCGTTTCTAATGATATCACATTGCTTAAATTTGGTGTTTTAATGTAAGTTCTTGTGCATTTTCTCTTCATCATTATTTTTTTGTTTGAATACCCAGTTAATCTTTGCTCAATATTAATGTTTGTTATTTCAAATGTGACCTTATATATCCGATGTCAAAATTCATTGGTCAGTTCTTTAAGCCAAGGAGAAACGGATTTGGTTCAGAAAACTGACTAGTGCATTTTTTCATTTCTCTTGTTTGCGTTGTACCTATCATCAAATGTGTGTTATTTAGCGTCTAAATAAAGCTTTCAGATTGGGGCCCAAAAATCGATATTCTGAAGGATTGAAAGTTGTGTTGGATCTACAGAACAAATTACGTTGGCTCGACACAATAATATTTTGTTGTATAGATTGCTTTCTTATGTAACACCTACAGAATATTGTTGTGTAACCAAGACACATAAAAGTTGTGGCAGCCAATTACTCACAACTTTTTTGTGTACTTACAACATTTTTTTAACAGTGTAATGAAGATACGAGTGAAATTCCAAACAGTCGAGGAACAATGTCAGTCCAAGACTACAACGATATGCTAAAAAGATATTGATAGCTAAAGATTTTCGATTAATAGGACAAATTATCAAAAGGTGTTATACCTGCGTCTATGAAATGTACGGCTGATTGCACAATCGTATGCACCATTCACTTTACTGTGTAACGTTCCATTACTTAGCTGAAAAGTAAAAAAACCTAGGTAGAGAAAGTGACAATGTCATGATAATGAACTTAAGATCATTCACACACGAAAAAGATAACATTCCTAAAGTAATAATCGTTTCTAGGCCCCGGTACAGCTCTAGGAGAATACATCTTCTTTTCATCCACTTTGTGCACTAATGTGCCACAATGTGCGATTTTAAAACCGCACTGTGTTGCGCAGTGCACTACACTTACACACACTTGGTAGTTGGGCAGTGCACTGTGCGGTATTTTATTTTTTGTATTTTCTAATGCCTCAAGCAGAACCCCAGAATTTGATCGCTGTAGAATTTCATTAAATTTTGAATATACGTCAAAAACTAGAGTGCATTATCGGTGCAAAGTGCGCCCATAGTAATCCAAATAATGTATCCCGAGGGCCTCTGTTTTGCTGTGAGCCTGATAAAATTTTTCATAAATTCCAAACCCTTTACAATGAACTAGTACTGTATCAAATTTTGAATAGGTATACATAATTGTAGGTAATACATCAAAAAAACTAGAAGGCATCATCGCGGCTTTTTACAAAATAAATTTGAAAGCCCATCGAATCTTTCATTAGGAAGTTTAATCTTTTTTTTGAATTACGCTTTTGCAATTCTACATGAGTTGAAACAACTCGTTTTCTGAATCAGATTTTCAGCTGATGAGTTCAATCTTTTCTCTCCAAATTATGCCAGGCGTACCTATTCCAGCTCTATATGCGGGCGTTAAACCATGAAAATTTCAACGATGGCGATTTCGGCTTGATACAGCCTGTGCGTTCATTACTTAACAATACCCAATAATGCCTTGAAGCAATTTTATTCCATGAAAATCATATTATCTGCTCTTTGATATATTTTGCTTTTTTGTCACGCTACTTGTGTAAAATTTGTTAATTTTTGTACATGTACAAATATAAAAAGGCTTTTCAAAAAAGGCTGCTTGTTCGCGTGCTCTAAAAACATTCTTATTTTGCAGATGAATCAAACAGCGCGCGACAACCTTGGATTATTTTTACAGCATTTTCGTTTAAACGGTCACAATTCCATTTACAATAATCATTTAAGAACTATATACGCTATTTTTTCCATTATATAATCGACTTTGATACAAAAACACAGTTAATCAATTTATCTTCGGTTTCCAACAATCAGTATAGAGACTACTTTGACTCGTACATTTGGAACCTAATAACAAATGCCAATATTCCGATTCATTTCACTTTAGCCCTATTGTTTAAGTCTTTGTCGGTGGTTGGTAAACAATTTTGGGGCGGGATAAACGCCGAAGACGCTATGTACCTATGCAATCCAAACAACTTTATTACTGTAAACACGTTGCCAGTAATTCTACCCGTCATGTCGGAAGTCCGCCGCGTCAATGATAACGCTCGTTCTGACGCTGAGCTCGGACAATATCAGCTATTCAGAGCACGGTTTCTGACTGGGGTCTGGCGAATGTTAGTCGCCAATCCCCTGAACATATGTAAATATGGTAATTTAAAAACTGCTGTTCTTTTGTCACTCTTTAGTGCTATTATTAGTCGGGCGTTACAATTGTATAACTACCTACTTGGCGAATTATTTTATTAATATATCGATTGAATCAACAAGTTCTTGTAGATTGATACCTAATTAAATCTTTGTATTATGCCACATACGAATATGCACATAGGTACCTACCAAAGCACATTTACATAGGTGTAAGAATCTTAACCTGTTATAAGCAGGACTTGTGCATAGGTACCAATTTTATTTATTCGATTGCCACATGCCCCACAACATCAATGTACGATTATCAGGTGAGCCTGATAAAATTTTGAATCAATTCCAAAACTTATACTGTGAACTAATACCCTATCGAATTTTGAATAGTATATGTATAAGGTACTATATCAAAAAAAACTAGAACGAATAAAACCTAGAGGTCGTTTACTTTGCCACATATTGGATTAGAGTAATCTAAACTACGCATATTTTGACGATACTGACGATACAGTTTGATTTATTATCTACCGTGTGCCCAGAATTTCTGTTTTATTTGAGCATGTTCGCTAGATGAAAAACTCTTATTCACTTACTAGATTATAGCAAGACCGTACTTTTATACGGATAGTTTTTAGGTTAGGAAGACTTAGAAAAAGGTTTCAAAATTTTGAAAATTCAATAATTTCTTTTGCATATAACTAAATTTTATTCAATTTACGACGCAAAACATTTATTTTTTATACACTTGTACCCTTGCAAGATAAATTAGCCAATATTCATTCATCAACGACATCTGTTACGATTTATAGATCAATAGATTCAAAGCAACGGACCGGAAGTCAGGTAAGACTACCCCACGCTCGGCTGCTTGTGTAAACGTAGCTGGACGCTACGCTACAAACTTACTTACACCCTAGCTTAAGCTCACGCGCTCACACTGGTGGTAATTGCCCTTTTTAGGGGGACAATCACCAACCAGCGACTCGGTGGTAAGTGGCCCGGCCTATCAAGATAGCCTGGCCCTCTACGCACGCACCTAGTAAAACTTACTTACTTGA
>JAVLUZ010000311.1:0-79983 GCA_036768485.1 Mermis nigrescens
TGTTTTAACGCGAGACAATTGAGCACGAGTACATAAGGAAAATCCACTGTGTACTCGTACTCCGTGGTCAAAGGCTAAAAGTAGGGCGGAGCGCGGACAACGAGTACACAGTGTAAATTCCTTATGTACTTTTGCTCCGCGCTCCGCGCAACTTTGATGCAGTCCGCGGAATGCGAGTACACAGTGATTTTCGCTTATGTACTCGCACTGCGTACACCGTGTCAAACGTATCAAAGGTGTGAAGAAGTGCGGAGCAAAAGTACATAGGGAAAAATCCTTATGTACTTTTGCTCCGCGCTCCGGACAACTTTGATGCAGTCCGCGGAATGCGAGTACACAGTGAATTTCGCTTATGTACTCGCACTGCGCACTCCGTATCAAACGCATCGAAGGTGTAAAGAAGTGCGGAGCAAAAGTACATAAGGAAAAATCCTTATGTACTTTTGCTCCGCACTCGCTCGTCATTTTCTGTGCTGTAATCAAAGCAGTGCGGAGCGCGGACCTAAAGTACATATCGCAAAAAAATAATTTAAAAATTCGTGCACAGCATGAACAGTATTGATTTTATCTGATAATAATCGTGATAGAAAACAACGATTATTCATCTATTATCATTAAAATTTGTGCCGAAAATTCTCCTTTTGTGACCATTCAGCATGAAGGTTAAGGGGTGGTCACTGACCACTGGTCAGTGGTCACCATCATATATATATATATATATATATATATATATATATATATATATATATATATATATATATATATATATATATATATATATATATATATATATATATATATATATATATATATATATATATATATATATATATATATATATATATATATATATATATCATGGTCGATCTTGAGTGGTTAAACTAATATGGGGGGACAAAAATTGAGCTTTTTCGGGTCAAAATGGCCTCGAAAAATTGTTAATAGCGCTAGAATAGCATTAAAAGAAGGTAATTACACAATTCCTGGTCGAAGTACTTTTGAAGAAAATTTTCAATTTTTATCCGTTTTTGGCCTTCATTTTGTCAAACTTTCCCCACAAAATTTTCCATTTTTATATTCTGGGGGATCAAGACCTCCTGCCCCACACCCCCTCATCCCTATGTGTATGTCTAGTGGTCATTCGGTCTACGCATCTAATGGTGACTTTCTTGGGTCAAAGTGGAGTCATGAAGTAACACATGTAAATGCTAAAGACTAAAGTGGCGTACAAATTGTGCTAATATAACACTTTGGAGTTTTATTCGTGTTTAGCTTATCCACTTCGGCTTTCATTTCACCCACCTTCACCAAAACTCTCAAGGGTAGACAAGCAGCCGCAAGCAGACATGTCTGGGCGTAGGATGGTCGAGCACCCCAGAATGAAAAAAACGGGAAATTCATCGAAAAAATGAGGCAAAACGGATGAAAACTGCACATTTTCTTCAAAATGCTTCTAATTACCCAGAAACTGCGTAGAAACGTAGTCTTTAATGCTACCGGTTTTTAAGGTCGTTTAAGCCCAAAAATCTTAGTTCTTGAAGCCCTCTGAGATCGGCTTACTACCCTACCTGGGCTGTTTTTTCGCAATTTTCTGATGCTAATGTACAGTGCTTGAATAGAAACGTTGACAAATGGTGTTTTTTCGCCATACTACCATTTTTAAGGCCATTTTTTGACCTTTTGGAAAAATCTTGCACCCCCTAGAACTTTGGTGCCGCCCACATATGCTTACCACCACTCCCCGCCAAATCGGCCATATTGTACGGTCGTTGCACATGTTTTGCTGGTATTAGCATAGTTCGAAGCGATTCGCTAGACATCCTGAAAAAAATCCTGTCGCAGCCATTTTGCGGGAGGTAGTTGCCAATCTGGGGGACAAAACCATACCTGGGCGTGGGGGAGGGGTTAGGGAGGGTGTGCATCCCCTAGGAACCAAAATATCTGCCAGAATTAATTTTTTGATTTTTTTTTGTTTTTTTTGTTGAGATTTTTGAGCTAATGGATAGAACTCGATGAGAACCGTTGAAAAATGGTTTTTTCAGCCATACCACCAATTTCTAAGGCGATTTTTTGACCTTTGAAATATCTTGCACCCCTTCTCAGCATTTTAGTGCCGCCCACATAGGGTCAAAACCCCCAAACTCCCCAGAACACGTCTGGTTACGAGGCCCTATTCTGTAGGGTCAAATGGTGCAAAATAGTCAAAAATAGCACTAACAATTCAATTCTGGGGGTTTATCGACTTGAGCGGGGATTTCCTAGACTGGGGTTGTGTAAACCCTTACGCCAATGTGTGGAGAATGGATAAATAAGAAGTTTCTGAGAAAAATCAGGCAAAGTAAAGACGAAAAACCAATGAAAACGTGAAAAAATTGTTTCAAATGTACTCGAAATTGACTATTAGCTGTAGATTAACCAGTTTACCAGCTATTTTACCATTTATGCCAGTTTTTGACGTGAGTTTTGCCGAGAAAAACTCAATGTGTGACTCCCACAGACCAGCTGTTTCCATCGGGTCTGACTTCAACAGGCTTACAAAGACAAAGGAAAAAGTTTAAGGGACAAAATATAACAAATTTCTTGTGAAATTGAAAAAAATCAAAATTAAGTGCAATTGACCATAAACTCATGCTTGCTGTAATTTTTAAATTACTAACATTTTGCCATACTTCTTGGCTTAATTTCATATTAACTAATAAGGCTTCCTGTTGACTCACGATCGTGTTGGGGACATTTTGCTATTGGTGGGAAACTGTTTTCTGACAATTCTTATCTAACTCTGCCTATTGGCGTATCAAAATTGCGAATAAAATTAAAAAAACTTTAAAAGATTGATTCTGGAATAGGTCATCGTATTTTGGGAGTCTAGCTAGACCCTAAACCTTCCTCAACGCCCGTGTGGTACTAATTCTCTTGTCTAAAAAGACACATTAAGGCAAACGTGATCCTAATTTTGATTACAATAAAATCGTTTTTGCTAAATATTCCATTTGCGCACTCTTAAATGCTCAATGTATCTTAATTTTTATCAAGAAATGGAAGGCCGAAGGATTTTTTGAATGAATCACGAACCATAAAGCTAGCAGAATCTGCAATAGTGCACCAAGACCATGCTACGTACTTGTATGAACAAGCTGGCGGCGAACTTACACGCGAATATGGATTCGGATCAGACTTGCTAATAAATCACCCACAAATGGCGATGAGGCGTGATGCTGAATTTTGGAACGTTATATTTCCTCGAATAGGAACTGTTAACTCCGTGTTCGGAGCTACAGTTAATCATGATTACTATCCTTTACAATCCGCAATTGTGTCTCATATTCGCCTATCGCAGCGCTATCTTCATGAAATACCTCAGTAAAAACAAACTGGCTTCTCACTCGATAAAACATTATCTAAGAAGCATTAAGAGTTAGATGATTACCTACATATGCTACACAGAACTAGCTCAACTCGTAGCTACACAAGCTTGTAGGTACCTAGTGTGCAAGTTTAGTTAATTTTATTTTCTTGCACATATGCATAGAATTTTCGATATTTTGGACCCATCTTACTAATCTAACAAAATTTAATCAAAATTTACTGCAAAAGTATATGAACGCTGATATTTTACGCTTGTATTCATAAAAAAATTTTGAGCGATAATGGTTTTGAACGGGCCTATTGTATCATAACCCAGGACACGGAACATAGGAAATTTTCTGAGCAAAATAATGGCGGAAACGATTTAAAATCGAAATTTCCTTCAAACTTGATTTACCTTGTCCAGAACGTTGAGATGATTCTGATCCAAAAGAGCTCACTATTTGTTTTTCCAGACCGACCAACTTGTGTATATGGTCTAGATCAAACGTGGACAGCAACGAAATTCTGGTGGGGGAAGGGGGGTGCAAGATTTTTTAATGGTCAAAAAATGGCCTTAAAAATGGTGTGATGGCGAGAAAAAACACCATTTTCGACGTTTCTCATCAAGCATTATCCACTGGCATCAAAAAATTCCGAAACAAAACAAAGAAATTTCAAAAATTGAATTCTAAGGGGTTACTTTGGTATCTCGAAGCGAAGGGGGTGCATACCCCCTCAAACCCTCTCCCCCACGCCCAGGTGTGCTCTAGATCCCCAAAGTAGATAAATGAAAATTTCTTTAAAAAAATCACAAAAAAAGCTAAAAAAAGCAGCTTTCCATACGAATTTCTATTTGATTTCTGGGAACTTTCGTCAAATCGCAAATTCTGAGAGGGGAGGGGTGTGAAAAAATATGCGGAAGGTGAAAATTTTTTCAGGGTGAAACCCACACATGGGCGGGGGGTTTAGGGGTATGCACCCTCCCCCTGAGAAACTAAAATACCCCCTACAGTATTCAATTTTTTAAAATTTTTTGTTTTTTCCGCAATTTTTCGATGCCAATGGATAGTGCATGTTGAAACGTTGAAAAATGGTGTTTTTTCGCCATACCACAATTTTTAAAGCCATTTTTCGACCTTTCGAAGCTCACCCCCAGCATTTTGGTGCTGCTCACTTATGGTGAAAACCATCATATCAAGTATTCATGCAAGGTCTGTTTCATTTATCCGAGAGCTTTGTCCGCAAACATCTTCCGAGGCTACTTTAAGTCTATTTTCTCTACTTACTGTAGGTCATTTAGAAATCACTGTAGCTACATAGGAAGAAAGTGTTTTTCAATCAAATTCCTTACGACATAATTTATTGTCGTCTTAAAGCACATCATGCAACATGCGGATGGAATTCGCACATTCAGCTTGTCATAAATCGACCGTTAAACACAATAGGCTAGCATTTTAAACAGCGCCAAAAAGTTCCGTTTTGCGTAGTGGTAGAACCAGGCCCGTAGCCAGGGTTTTTTGAGGGAGGGTGCGACCACAAGAAATAATAGGATGATAATAATCTATCAAAACCGAAATGTTACATTCGTTTTGACATTTCATGCTCACCCCCACTCAGCTTTTCTGTCGAGTTACAATAAATCACTCAATTAGGCATACTGTAGCTTTCAAAAAATTTATTGAAAAAGCTCTTAGATAAATGAAACAGACTATAGTCTCTCATGTCATTCTGGCCGAAAAATCGGGATATAGATAACTCGTCCCCGACATTTCGCCCCCAGCAACCATAGGTGGGCAGAAAAAAATTCAAGGGGTGCAAGATTTTTTAAGGTCAAAAATGGCCTTAAAAATGGTAATATGGTGAATAAAACACAATTTTTCAACGTTTCTCCTCGAGCACTATCCATTGGCATCAAAAAATTGCGGAAAAAACAAAACGTTTTGAAACTGTATCTTGAGGGGGATATTTCGATTTCTGGGCGATGCATACCCCCAGACCCCCCCCCCCCACACACGCCCAGATGTTCCCGGAACTTATCCCTACCACAACTCGCCCCCACACAACTAACCCCCCCAACAACTCGACCCCACACAGTTCGCCTCCACAATATGCAACTTGCTCACCCACCCCTGCAGCTCACCCCTTCACAACTGGTCCTTGGAACTTCATGTCGACGGTTTATGATTGCTAATACATTTATGTATTTTAAAGTCTTAGGAGCTGCACGAAAAATCCTACGTTTGGCGAAAATTGTATTCATGATGACAAATTTTTGCGGCGTTTTCACACTGCTGCTGCATCATAACGAGTCTATCATTTTTTATGTGCAGACTGAATGCATATTGTATCATGAATCGTACATAAATTGATTGTTACATTTTCATATATTTCTGATGCATTGCATGCTGATTTTCTGGATATATCCGATGGAAACAGCTGGTCTGTGGGAGTCACACATTGAGCTTTTCTCGGCAAAACTCACGTCAAAAACTGGCATAAATGGTAAAATAGCTGGTAAACTGGTTAATCTACAGTTAATAGTCAATTTCGAGTACATTTGAAACAATTTTTTCACGTTTTCATTGGTTTTTCGTCTTTATTTTGCCTGATTTTTCACAGAAACTTCTTATTTATCCATTCTCCACACATTGGCGTAAGGGTTTACACAACCCCGGTCTCGGAAATCCCCAGCTCAAGTCGATAAACCCCCAGAATTGAATTGTTAGTGCTATTTTTGACTATTTTGCACCATTTGACCCTACTGAATAGGGCCTCGTAACCAGACGTGTTCTGGGGAGTTTGGGGGTTTTGACCCTATGTGGGCGGCACTAAAATGCTGAGAAGTACATAAGGAAAATCCACTGCGTACTCGTACTCCGTGGTCAAGAGCTAAAAGTAGGGCGGAGCGCGGACAACGAGTACACAGTGTAAATTCCTTATGTACTTTTGTTCCGCGCTCCGTGCAACTTTGATGCAGTCCGCGGAATGCGAGTACACAGTGATTTTCGCTTATGTACTCGCACTGCGCACACCGTGCCAAATTTATCAAAGGTGTGAAGAAGTGCGGAGCAAAAGTACATAAGGAAAAATCCTTATGTACTTTTGCTCCGCACTTGCTCGTCATTTTCTGTGTTGTAATCAAAGCAGAGCGGAGCGCGGACCTAAAGTACATCTCTCAGAAAAATAACAAAAAATTCGTACAGCATGAACACTATTGATTTTATCTGATAATAATCGTGAGATAGAAAACAACGATTATTGATCTATTATCATTAAAATTTGTGTCAAAAATTCTCCTTTTGTGACCATACAGCACGATCGGTAAGGTTAACGAGTGGTCAGCATGGGCGGATTTAAGGGGGTGGGCGGGGGAGAGGACGGCCGCTCCTCCCCGTCGGCCAAAAACATTTGGCGAGATAGAGAAAGGGCATGTAATTTGCGATGATTTTTGACCGTCAATGAGCATAATTTCTCAGAATTTTCCGGTTTTAGACCTATTAATGACATTTATCTACTTTATCTGCAGTCTGCAAGCCATTTTTTGCTCATAAAGTAGCTTTTAAAACAATCTGAAGGGCATAAATAGATATTTTAGCATGATTCCTTCTATTTTTGAGCAAGACTTTTAAATAAATTTCTATAGTTCGACGCCAGATGCTATAAACACAGAAAATCGCGCGGTAAATCAAGCTTATAAATGTCTTTAGTTGAAATTTCGCAAATTTTTCGGTGTTTCGAGCCGGATTTAAATTAGCTAAAGTCATAGAAATTTAATGATTTTTCCGCACAAAATTGTCGATAATTTCAAATTTTTCCGGAAAAATATCGCGTCAAAAGTGATTCTAGATGAAAGTAGACCGTGTAAAAAGCGTAAAAAACGCTATTTTGCGCGTTAAGAGCGATTTTTTGACCTATTTTTGGCGGTTTCTGAAAAGATTGGGTTCCGCTCCCCCTTAAGAAAATCCTAGATCCGCCAGTGGTGGTCAGTGGTCACCATGGATATAAAGCATGGACGATCTGGGGGGATCAGCCAGTATAGGGGGGAATTGAGCTTTTTCGGGTCAAAATGGCTTCAAAAATTGCTAAAACCGCTAGAATAGCGTTAAAAGAAGAGTAATTACACAGTTTCTGGTCGAAGTACTTTTCGATAAAATTTTCAATTTTTATCCGTTTTTGGCCTTCATTTTGTCAAACTTTCCCCACAATTTTCCATTTTTCCATTCTGGAAAGTGGCGTAAAAATGCAGCTAATGTAAAACTTTGGATTTTTATTCGTGTTTAGGTTTTATTTTACATATGCATCATCAAAGAATTATCCACTTCTTTGGGGGTTCTTTCGACCCACCTTCCCCCAATCTCAAGTGTGTAGACAAATGTATCCAGTCGCAAGCAGACATGTCCGGGCAAAGGATGGTCGAGTACCCCACACTTTAAAAATGGGAAATTTATCGACAAAAAGAGGCAAAACGGATGAAAACTGAACATTTTCTCAAGAAATGCTCTAAATTACCCACACACTGTATAGGAACGTAGTTTTCAATGCTATTTTCGAGCTTGCACCGGTTTTTAGGGTCATTTCAGCCGAAAAATCTAAGTTCTTGAATCCGTCTTTGATCAGCTTACCTCCACTCCTCCCAGCTCGGTCATGTTGTGCATCTGGTCGTTGCATATGTGTGGCTCATATCTGGGCGTGGTTGGAAGAATTGGGGGTTTGCAGCCCCGTCACCTAACGTGGGCAGCACCAAAATTCTGGGGGTGCAAGATTTTTCGAGGGTTAAAAAATGGCTTTAAAAATTGTGGTGTGGTGAAAAAACACCATTTTGCATCAAAAAAATTGCGAAAAAAACAAAAAAATCCTAAAAATTGAATTCTGGGGGTATTTTGATTTGGGGTATTTTGATTTCTTGGGGGTATTTTGGTTTCTGGGAGGTGCATACCACACCTGGGCGTACGGGGCTTTGGGGATATGCACCCTCCCAGAAACCAAAATAACCCACCAAAAATCAAAATACCCCCCAGAATTCAATTTTTGAAAATTTTTATCGTTTTTTCGCAATTTTTTTGATGCCAATGGATAGTGCTCGATGAAAAACGTCGAAAAATGGTGTGTTTTTCGCCATACCACCATTTTTAAGGCAATTTTTTAACCTTTGAAAAATCTTGCACCCCAGAATTTTAGAGCCACCCACCTTTGGTTGTTGGGAGCGAATTGTACGAGGCGGTATGTCGGGGACCAGTTATCCATATCCCGATTTTTCGGGCCAAAATGACATGAGAGACTATAGTCTGTTTCATTTATTTGAGAGCTTTTTCTTTAAATTTTTTTCGAAGGCTACAGTATGCATAATTAGGTGATTCGCTGTAACTCGACAGAAAAGCTGAGTGGGGGTGAGTGGCCGACACTCTTTCATTTTTAATGTACTAAACCGTCCATATAGACTTAATCCGAGCATCTAAACGGTGTTCTGACATACTACAGTAAGTGCGCTGAATAAAAATCCTGTAGCAGGAATCGAACCCGTGTTGCTTCGACGACAATCAGGCGTTCTACCACTACGCTAAGCGAAACTTTTTGGCGATGTTTAAATGCTAGTCTATTGTGTTTTACGGTCGATTTATGACAAGCTGAATGTGCGAATTCCATCCGCATGTTGCATGATGTGCTTGAAGACGAGAATAAATTATGCCATAAGAAATTTTATTGAAAAACACTTTCTTCCTATGTACATCGCTACAGTGATTTCTAAATGACCTACAATAAGTAGGGAAAATATAATAACTGTAGCCTCGGAAAATGCTTGCTGACAAAGCTCTCGGATAGATGAAATAGACCTTAGTAGGCATACAAACATAATATGAAGGGTTTCACTACACCAAAATTCTGGGTGGTGCAAGAGCTTCCAAAGGTCGAAAAATGGCTTTAAAAATTGTGGTACGGCGAAAAACACTATTTTTCAACGTTTCTCAACAAGCACTATCGATTAGCATCGATAAATTGCGAAAAAAAACGAAAAAAAAATTTAAAAAATTGAATTCTGGAGGGGGAGGGTGCATACACCTAAACTCCCACGCCCCCACGCCCACGTGTGGGTTTAACGCTCAGAAAAAAACTTTCACCTTCCACATGTTTTTTCATCCCCCCCTCAGAATTAACGATTTAACGAAAGTTCCCAGAAATCAAATAGAAATTCGTATAGAAAGCTGCTTTTTATAGCTTTTTCAGTAATCTTTTAAAAAATTTTCATTTATTCACTCTGAGGATCTAGAGCACACCTGGGCGTGGGAGGTGAGGGTTTGAGGAAGTATGCAGCCCTCCCCCGAGAAACCAAAATACTCCCCCAGAATCAAATTTATGAAATTTTTTTTGTTTTTTTTGGAATTTTTGATGCCCATGGATAATGAATGCTTTATGAGAAACGTTGAAAATGGTGTTTTTTCGCCATAACACCATTTTTTGACCTTTAAAAATCTTGCAGCCCCCCAGAATTTCGTTGCTGCCCACCTTTAATCTAGATCATATATACACAAGTTGGTTGGTCTGAAAAAACAAGTAGTGAGCTCTTCTGGATCAGAATCATCTCAACAACTGTAAGCATGGTAAAATGACGCTTTGGAAAAGGTAAATCAGGTTTGAAGGAAATTTCGATTTATGACCTTAAAAACCGGTTCAAGCTCGAAAATAGCATTGAAAACTACGTTCCTATACAGTTTCTGGGTAATTTAAAGCATTTTTGAAGAAAATGTTCAGTTTTCATCCGTTTTGCCTCATTTTTTCGATAAATTTCCGATTTTTAAAGTGTGGGGTACTCGACCGTCCTTTGCCCGGACATGTCTGCTTGCGCCTGGATACATATGTCTACACACTTGAGATTGGGGGAAGGTGGGTCGAAAGAACCCCAAAGAAGTGGATAATTCTTTGATGATGCATATGTAAAATAAAAGCTAAACACGAATAAAAATCCAAAGTTTTACATTAGCTGCATTTTTACGCCACTTTCCAGAATGACAAAATGGAAAATTTGTAGGGAAAATTTGACAAAATGAAGGCCAAAAACGGATAAAAATTGAAAATTTTATCGAAAAGTACTTCGATCAGAAACTGTGTAATTATCTTCTTTTAACGCTATTTTAGCGCTTTTAGCAATTTTTGAGGCCATTTTGACCCTAAAAAGCTCAATTTTTGTCCCCCCCATACTGACTGACCCCTGCCAGATCGGCCATGCTTTATATCTATGGTGACCACTGACCAGCCGTTAACCTTACCGATCGTGCTGTATGGTCATAAAAGGAGAATTTTTGACTCAAATTTTAATAATAATAGATCAATAATCGTTGTTTTCTATCTCAAGATTATTATCAGATAAAATCAATACTGTTCATGCTGTACGAATTTTTTGTTACTTTTCTGAGATGTACTTTAGGTCCGCGCTCCGCACTTCTTTACACCTTGATACATTTGACCTGGTGTGCGCAGTGCGAGTACACAAGCGAAAATCACTGTGTACTCGCATTCCGCGGACTGCATCAAAGTTGCTCGGAGCGCGGAGCAGAAGTACATAAGGATTTTTCCTTATGTACTTTTGCTCCGCACTTCTTTACACCTTTGATACGTTTGACACTGGTGTACGCAGTGCGAGTACATAAGCGAAAATCACTGTGTACTCGCATTCCGCGGACTGCATCAAAGTTGCGCGGAGCGCAGAGCAAAAGTACATAAGGAATTTACACTGTGTACTCGTTGTCCGCGCTCCGATCTACTTTGAGCCTTTGACCACGGAGTACGAGTACACAGTGGATTTTCCTTATGTACTCGTGCTCAATTGTCTCGCGTTAAAACATGAAATACAAGGCTGCAAGTGCAGCACAGGCACCATGCACTCCGCGGACCGAAAATTTCGAAATGCGGAGGTTCGTGCAGTAAAAACGACAAATTTTAAAAAATGGCGGCCGAGTACACGGACATACACGGACAGTAGCGGGGAAGCTACGGATCGGTGGAAATTGTCTACTTTGGTGTTAAACTGTCCGTGTAATCGGCCGCCATTTTTTAAAATTTGTCGTTTTTATTGCACGAACCTCCGCATTTCGAAATTTTCGGTCCGCGGAGTGCATCTTGCCTCTGCCGCACTTGCAGACTTGTATTTCATGTTTTAACGCGAGACAATTGAGCACGAGTACATAAGGAAAATCCACTGTGTACTCGTACTCCGTGGTCAAAGAGCTAAAAGTAGGGCGGAGCGCGGACAACGAGTACACAGTGTAAATTCCTTATGTACTTTTGCTCCGCGCTCCGTGCAACTTTGATGCAGTCCGCGGAATGCGAGTACACAGTGATTTTCGCTTATGTACTCGCACTGCGCACACCGTGTCAAACGTATCAAAGGTGTGAAGAAGTGCGGAGCAAAAGTACATAAGGAAAAATCCTTATGTACTTTTGCTCCGCGCTCCGGGCAACTTTGATGCAGTCCGCGGAATGCGAGTACACAGTGATTTTTGCTTATGTACTCGCACTGCGCACACCGTGTCAAACGTATCAAAGGTGTAAAGAAGTGCGGAGCAAAAGTACATAAGGAAAAATCCTTATGTACTTTTGCTCCGCACTTGCTCGTCATTTTCTGTGTTGTAATCAAAGCAGTGCGGAGCGCGGACCTAAAGTACATCTCAGAAAAATGACAAAAAATTCGTACAGCATGAACAGTATTGATTTTATCTGATAATAATCGTGAGATAGAAAACAACGATTATTGATCTATTATCATTAAAATTTGAGTCAAAAATTCTCCTTTTGTTACCATGCAGCACGATCGGTAAGGTTAACGGGTGGACAGTGGTCACCATAGATATAAACCATGGCCGATCTGGAGGGTCAGCCAGTATGGGGGGACAAAAATTGAGCTTTTTAGGGTCAAAATGGCCTCAAAAATTGCTAAAAGCGCTAAAATAGCGTTAAAGGAAGATAATTACACAGTTTCTGGTCGAAGTACTTTTCGATGAAATTTTCAATTTTTATCCGTTTTTGGCCTTCATTTTGTCAAACTTTCCCTACAAATTTTAAATTTTGCCATTCTGGAAAGTGGCGTAAAAATGCAGCTAATGTAAAACTTTAGATTTTTATTCGTATTTAGCTTTTATTTTACATATGCATCATCAAAGAATTATCCACTTCTTTGGGGTTCTTATGACCCACCTTCTCCAAACCTCTAGTGTGTAGACATATGGATCCAGTCGCAAGCAGACATGTCCGGGCAAAGGACGGTCTAGTACCCCGCACTTTAAAAATGGGAAATTTATCGACAAAATGAGGCAAAACGGATGAAAACTGAACATTTTCTTAAGAAATGCTTTAAATTACCCAGCACACTGTATAGGAACGTAGTTTTCAATGCTATTTTCGAGCTTGCATCGGTTTTTAGGGTCATTTCAGCCGAAAAATCTAAGTTCTTGAATCCGTCTTTGATCAGCTTACCTCCACTCCTCCCAGCTCGGTCATGTTGTGCATCTGGTCGTTGCATATGTGTGGCTCATATCTGGGCGTGGTTGGAAGGTTTGGGGGTTTGCAGCCCCATCACCTAACGTGGGCAGCACCAAAATTCTGGGGGTGCAAGATTTTTCAAAGGTCAAAAAATGGCTCTAAAAATTGTGGTGTGGTGAAAAACACCATTTTTCAACGTTTCTCATCGAGCACTATCCATTGGCATCAAAAAATTGCGAAAAAACAAAAAATTCTAAAAATTGAATTCTGGGGGGAATTATGATTATTTGGGGGTATTTTGGTTTCTGGGAGGTGCATACCACACCTGGGCGTGCGGGGCTTTGGGGGTATGCACCCTCCCAGAAACCAAAATACCCCACCAAAAATCAAAATACCTCCCAGAATTCAATTTTTTAAAATTTTTATCGTTTTTTTCGCAATTTTTTTAATGTTAATGGATATTGCTCGATGAGAAACGTCGAAAAATGGTGTGTTTTTCCCTATACCACCGTTTTTAAGGCAATTTTTTGACCTTTGAAAAATCTTGCACCTCCAGAATTTTGGAGTCACCCACCTTTGGTTGATGGGAGCGAATTGTGCGAGGCGAAATGTCGGGGACCAGTTATCCATATCCCGATTTTTCGGGCCAAAATGACATGAGAGACTATAGTCTGTTTCATTTATTTGAGCAGCTTTTTCAATAACAGAATAGCTGAGTGAGCCGACACTCTTTCATTTTTAATGCACTAAACCGTCCATATAGACTTAATTCAAGCATCTAAACAGTGTTGTGACATACTACAGTAAGTGCGCTGAATAAAAATTCTGCAGCAGGAATCGAACCCGTGTTGCTTCACGACAATCAGACGTTCTCCCACTACGCTAAGCGAAACTTTTTGGCGATGTTTAAAATTCATAGTCTATTGTGTTTAACGGTCGATGAATGACAAGCTGAATGTGCGAATTCCATCCGCATGTTGCATGATGTGCTTGAAGACGAGAATAAATTATGCCGTAAGAAATTTTATTGAAAAACACTTTCTTCCTATGTACATAGCTACAGTGATTTCTAAATGACCTACAGTAAGTAGGGAAAATAGACTGACTGTAGCCTCGGAAAATGCTTGCTGACAAAATCTCCTGGATAAATGAAACAAACCCTAGTAGGCATACAAACATGATATGAAGGGTTTCACTATAAGTGGCAGCACCGAAATTCTGGGTGGTGCAAGTGCTTCAAAAGGTCGAAAAATGGCTTTAAAAATTACGGTACGGCGAAAGAACACTATTTTTCAACGTTTCTCAACAATCACTATCCATTAGCATCGAAAAATTGCGAAAAACAAAAAAATTTAAAAAATTGAATTCTGGAGGGGTATTTTGGTTTTTCAGGGGAGGTTGCATACCCCTAAACTCCCCCGCCCCCACGCCCACGTGTCGGTTTCACGCTCAGAAAAAACTTCCACCTTCCACATGTTTTTTTCACCCCTTCCCCTTATAATTCGCGATTTGACGAAAGTTCCCAGAAATCAAATAGAAATTTGTATAGAAAGCTGTTTTTTATAGCTTTTTCAGTAATCTTTTAATAAATTTTCATTCGTTCACTCTGAGGATCTAGAGCACACCTGGGCGTGGGAGGAGAGGGTTTGAGGGAGTAGGCAGTCTCCCCCCGAGAAACCAGAATACCCCAGAATGAAATGTATGAAATTTTTTTGTTTTTTTCGGAATTTTTGATGCCCATGGATAATGCTTAATGAGAACGTTGAAAAATGGTGTTTTTTCGCCATAACACCATTTTTTGACCTTTTAAAAATCTTGTACCCCCAGAATTTCGTTGCTGTCCACCTTTAATCTAGACCATATATACACAAGTTGGTTGGTCTGGAAAAACGAGTAGTGAGCTCTTTTGGATCAGAATCATCTCAACAACTGTAAACATGGTAAAATGACGCTTTGGAAAAGGTAAATCAGGTTTGAAAGAAATTTCGATTTATGACCCTAAAAACCGGTTTAAGCTCGATAATAGCATTGAGAACTACGTTCCTATACAGTTTCTGGGTAATTTAAAGCATTTTTGAAGAAAATGTTCAGTTTTCATCCGTTTTGCCTCATTTTTTCGATAAATTTCCCATTTTTCCATTCTGGGTTACTAGACCATCCTTTGCCCGGACATGTCTGCTTGCGACAGAATACATATGTTTACACACTTGAGATTGGGGGAAGGTGGGTCAAAAGAACCCCCAAAGAAGTGGATAATTCTTTCATGATGCATATGTAAAATAAAAGCTAAACACGAATAAAAATCCAAAGTTTTACATTAGCTGCATTTTTACGCCACTTTCCAGAATGGCAAAATGGAAAATTTGTGGGGAAAGTTTGACAAAATGAAGGCCAAAAACGGATAAAAATTGAAAATTTCATCGAAAAGTACTTCGGCCTGAAACTGTGTAATTATCTTCCTTTAACGCTATTTTTTGAGGCCATTTTTACCATAAAAGTTCAATTTTTGTCCCCCCATACTGGCTGACCTCTCCAGATCTGCCATGCTTTATATCTATGGTGACCACTGACCACCCGTTAACCTTACCGATCGTGCTGTATGGTAACAACAGGAGAATTTTTCACACAAAATTCAATGATAATAGATCAATAATCGTTGTTTTCTATCTCACGATTATTATCAGATAAAATCAATACTGTTCATGCTGTACGAACTTTTTGTTATTTTTCTGAGAGATGTACTTTAGGTCCGCGCTCCGCACTGCTTTGATTACAACACAGAAAATGACGAGCAAGTGCGGAGCAAAAGTACATAAGGATTTTTCCTTATGTACTTTTGCTCCGCACTTCTTTACACCTTTGATACGTTTGACACGGTGTGCGCAGTGCGAGTACATAAGCGAAAATCACCGTGTACTCGCATTCCGCGGACTGCATCAAAGTTGCCTGGAGCGCGGAGCAAAAGTACATAAGGATTTTTCCTTATGTACTTTTGCTCCGCACTTCTTCACACCTTTGATACGTTTGACATGAGGTGCGCAGTGCGAGTACATAAGCAAAAATCACTGTGTACTCGCATTCCGCGGACTGCATCAAAGTTGCGCGGAGCGCGGAGCAAAAGTACATAAGGAATTTACACTGTGTACTCGTTGTCCGCGCTCCGCCCTACTTTTAGCCTTTTACCACGGAGTACGAGTACACAGTGGATTTTCCTTATGTACTCGTGCTCAATTGTCTCGCGTTAAAACATGAAATACAAGTCTGCAAGTGCGGCACAGGCAAGATGCACTCCGCGGATTGAAAATTTAGAAATGCGGAGGTTCGTGCAATAAAAACGACAAATTTTAAAAATGGCGGCCGAGTACACGGACATTAAACCCGTGGGCTTGATGTTGTTGTGAAACATATTCTTAATGAATATATTGCGCAGAAGTTAGCAAGAGCCCGAGTAGTCGGTTAGTACTACACACGCGTGTTAAAGCGGAAGATCCGGGAAACCGGTGCGGGTAAAATTTTGCTCACTGAGTAACTTGGTTGGCCGATTGCCACGTTACAATTGGAGGTCTCTGAGCTTGACGAACTCAGGTTGTCTGCGCGGTTCTCCTCTTAAGGCGGAGGAATGTAGCAGGGAAGCTAGGGATCAGTGGAAATTGTCTGTTTTGTGTTAAACCCGTGGGGTTGATGTTGTTGAGAAACATATTCTTAATGAATATAATGCGCAGAAGTGAGCATAATCGTTAATGAATCGTCAATCAGATTTTCTTGACGATCTTACTCACAGATCGCCATCCAATATTAGTATCAAAAAATAAAATAAAACTAAGGGTAGGACCCAGTCGGCATTAAAGCGGGCGTAACAAAATCACTAATGTTGGGAGATTTCACTCTCCCTGGCCGTCGGCTCCTCATTCTAGAAAATATTAAGATGTGAGGGCATCTGGGCGCGCTTTCCCAGATTGCCCCTCAAAATGTGACGGGCGACGATCACATTAGAAAAATTTAATAGTCGGAGAGAGCGTTAAATTAAACAATACACGGATATTTATTTGCGATTATGAACTCCCATCACCTATATTAAAATAATACATTACCTAATTAAGATTGTTATATGTAACAATGCATTATTAATAACCCAGTAAATTATCAGCTTGCGTCGATTGTACGTAAAGACCGTTACAAATATAATGGCTGTAAAAATTAGTAGCTTGGCCACAGACCACCAGAAATATTATACAGTAAATACGTAAAAAAGTTAACAAAAGACGAATTTAAACTTGATATCCGCTTAATTCGGTGCAAATTTTAGGAAAAACCCATATTTAGTGCAATTTTTTTCAATTCGGTGCAAAGAAACTTAGCGTGTTTCTCGACATCCTGAATCTTATCAAAGTATAAAAAAAATTCGTACCGCACCAAATTTTGCAAGCGCTATTAGCGATCTATAGCTCGTCGTTCAAAGGGATGTCCTAATGTATTTTACGTATTTAGCTGTAAAGTCGGTGTTCGTCCAACGCCTTCCCTTACATATTATGAACTTTTTAATGGAACACATGAGAGATTTCAACAAGAAGATAGTGTTTTTGCTGGGTTTTGCGAGAAACTTGGCAAACTAAGACTTAAAATGCCCTTTCTTTGTTTTAGTAAGAAGTTCTAACAGTCAAACCCGTGTTTAATTGAAATACGCGTGGTAGAATTAAATCGAAAAGTTGCATGCTTGAGTACGAGATCTAAAGGTGTAAGCAGGTACGTAACTTATGTACGTGTATAGAGCGAACACTTTTCAAAGCATGTAATCACTCAAATTAGCAGATAAACAGACATGTACAAAGCAAATAAATTTGTGAAAAGCAAGGAAAAATGTGTTTTGCGACTTTGGATTTTAGTGTTTTTAATGTACAAAGTAATCTTTTCCTTGAATACGAACTTCTAAAAAAGTTTGGGAGTAAAATTAACAGAATAATGTGTAGTCGAAACATTGACTAATTGGCATTAAACTATAGACTGATTTCACGCTTCCTGGGAAGTGTTCTTAACAAATCAACAGCCACTAAGATTAAAAAATAAGTTTAAAACATGCATGTGCGTGATCAAATTGTTTGATGCAGATGATTAGAGGCTAAAACATTAACAAATTTAGGATAGTAACGAATTAATCCTTGCACAGACATATCTCATCTATGTACATCGACTGAAAGATTGGGAAAAACGAAGATTTTTTCAAAAAATTGATTTTTTAAGGTAATGGTTTGTCCAAACATGGACAAATCGTACAACTTGGTAGTAATAGGAGCCCGCTTTGCATCAATGGGGAGACTTGCCAGAATGGAAAATTTCGATACGCTATATAAATTGAAGAGAAATTATGGAAATGCACGAAAATGACTCTAAGAAGTCAATCAATTAGAAGAATTAATATGAATCCAGAAAAATATGGGAAACCATTTGAGTATTAGTTTATCGACTAATTAAGCAACCAGTAATCAATAATTAATGGAACAACCAATAAAACTAACCAATCAACTTCTAAGCAACCAATCAACCAACCAATTTTTATTTTGTAAAAGAATAACTAAGCAGATAATTGTGCAACCGGTATCAATGGGAGCATAGGTGGGCAGCATCAAAATTATGGGGGGGTGAAAAAAATTCCGGGGGAAGAAAAAATTTTCAAAGGTCAAAAAATGGTCTTAAAAGTCGTCGTATGGTGGAAAAAACACCATTTTTCGACGTTTCTCATCGAGCACTATCCAGTGGCATCTAAAAATCGCTAAAAAAGCAATAAATTGCAAAAATGTAATTCCTGGGGAGTATTTTGATTTCTGGGGGGGGCATTCCGACTTCTGGGAGTGCATACTCTCCCAACCCCCCCCCCCACGCCCACGAATGAAGACCGGCCTTTGTGCATGCATGGGTCTATTAGAATTCTTGGCTTCCGGCCGGCTCCTGTTCCCCAAGTTTTCAACTTTGCTTTCTAATTCACATCGTTATGGCGACCAGAATAGTCCGATTTTTTTGGAATAGTTCATGCATATATGATGATAATCTCCCCTACACGGAATCTTTTGTTTTCGAGCGGTTGCACAATCATATTTCTTGATGCTGATAAAGTGCCAGAAAATTGGTTTAATGTAGGCAAGATGGGTTTGAAGACTTAAATTACTTAATTATTTTCTATGTTTGTGCATCAGATTCGGAGCAATGCCTATTGAAGCATTTGATGCAAAGCGCAGAAAATTTTAAAACTTTTTTGTGCTAAAAATGGAAGAAAACTACAAAAATATAGCTTCAGACGCCAAGAAAGTATACAACTCTAACGAATAAATATTATATGGTGCGCGATAGGCCGAAAAATTTAAGAAATTACGATATCGCTGATTTTTAAAAATCAAACCGTACATGATCCTTTCTCAGCAACTTTTTTTGAACCGATCCCCTCGTCACCTTAAATCTGATCATATATTTGCCCTTTTCAAGCAGCACAGGAATGGGGAACCGCGGTCCAACTGTGGAAACACAAATGCAGTTTCTAATAATTTTTGTCCATCATTTAGCTTTAATTTTTAATTTTTAAGTGTTTTGCACCGACTGCTATGTCTAATAATATGCAGAGATCATGCCAAAAATATTTAAAGAGTCCTTTTTAGGCTTTAAACCGCCACTCAGTGCCAAGTGTCAAATAGAAAACGAGCATGTCTAGTTTATGCTTGGGAGTATTTATCCTACAGATGATAGATGTAGAGCTGTAAAATGTCTGGGCAAAATTCAATTCCTCACTATATTCTAAATTTCTTAATAATGTCGACTTCAATCCGCCGGTTGAAACAATTTGATCACGAGAGTGACTTTTCTCTAATTTTAAAGAAAGAAAAAACTTTTTTAAATTGATCTGGAACAATTCAAACAATTCTATTTTCAAACGATTCCAACATTTGTTTAGTTAATTAAATCAAAAAAATTTATTCAAATTAAATAATTTTGAACAATTTGATCACAATTTAATCACAATTTAATTATCATATCACAATCAATTTTTTAAACAATTCGAACAATTTTTTGAACAATCACTTCAATCAATTTTTAAAATTCACAATCATTGATTAATCAAACGATTAAGTTATTCTAACAATCAAAGAATTCAAACATTCATTTTGAAAAATTCTATTGCGAAAAATCATTAAACAATTTAAACATCACAATATTCAATTAAAATCCACTTTTCATATCCTATTCGATGAATTCAGCTTAGCATTGCAATTTCAAATGAGTGAAGAAATATCAAAAACGTGTTTTAGGTGGATTTGCTGGTTTATTTTTCTGAAATTAAATGCAAACGTCAGCTTTCAACTTTCCAGGAAGCGCGAAATCAGGACATACTTTAGTGCTAATTATAGTCTGTTTCACATAAGTTTTGGCATTAATTTTAAGAATTTTTCCAAAAGTAAGCCGACGAATCAAGGTGATTATAATAAATCAAATCAATGCTATAATCGCAAATTGTCAGCTTATTGATGGACATAGATTTTAAAATTTATGCCCAAACTTGTATGAAACAGACTGTAGTCAATGTTTCGACTAAAAATTATTTGGTTTCATTTTACTCGTGAACGGTTCTTAGAAGTTCGCTTTCAAGAAAAGGAACGTGTAAATTGAAACACTAAAATCCAAAGCCGCAAAACAACAATTTTAACTTGCTTTTTATAAGCTTCCTTGCTTTGTACCTGCTTATCTGCTCAATTTGAGTGATTTTGTGCTGGGAAACGTGTTTGCTTTATACACGAAAGCTACGTACCTAGAATTATATAAAAAACGAACGACCCTCAAGACTTACGGCCTTGATCTCCTCTGCCCTAAGCTTGCTGACCGCTCTTTCGCAGAGGATCTTGGCCGCTACGGCCTAAGTGCCTAACACAACGTTACTTACGTAACCCCAGCAAATACACGCGAGGTCAATTGACCTATCCCAACCAAAACTCCGGAAATTCTCAAGTTGAGAAGTTAACTAGTTTTCTTTGAGCAAAAGCTTTTTCAGCAATGTTTTGGTTCCTAATTGCACTCTGAACATTTATTAAAACAACAAAGAGCTCTAGACTGGTCAGTCATCTTACATAAAGATTGCGTGATAATTTTTATGATTTTTAGGATAAAATAGGTGAACGAATTTCCGGTAATAAGAAATACACAACAGATTCACTTTCTAGTTTGACTCTCAATATGAGGAATTGTTCCGCGCAGTTGAGATACCTGCGGTGTAGATTACCTCTAGGCAACTTCACCGAGTTTATTGAGATGAAAAGAATAAAACAATAAAACGCTCTAGCACGAGTTGTATCCAAAACTCAATGACAGCAGGAGCAAGAAAAATGACTCTAGACGGCAAACAAGCAATAATCCAAGAGTGAAGTAAATGAATTAGACAAGAGTATATTAAACATACAATAACACGATTAGCCAATCAAATAACAGTGAGCAAGAGCCTTACCGGCTGCAGCATCACACTGAATTTCCGATCTCAACTAATGTAAAAGGTCCAGATTTTTACAGATATCCAGATCCAGATAAAGATCGGGTTCAGATCTCCTGGCAGATCCATATCCAGATCAGATAACCAAATCAGAAAATAACCAGATCTAGATTCAGATCGTTTTGCCAGATCAAAACTTAGAAAGATCTAGATACAGATCCAGATCCAAATAAAAATGTTTTTTGTGCAGCAATTTGTATTGCTAGAAAGGATGGTGTAAAGCGCCCGAGCCCACATGGATTGGGGGTCTCGGGTGGCGGGACCAATATAAAAGCCCCACAGAGCGGTCTGGGGCAGAGCCGATGAAAATTTGCATTTTAGAGCTTTTACATAAGAATGATACCAGTAAAAATTGTCTAAAAGTAAAAGCTCACAAGTTTAGACTTTTACCAATGGGCATGAGTCAACCAAAAGACAGTCTAGTCAGCTTTTTACAAAAACGACATTAATCGAAATTACGAACGCAATTTTTTTAAACACAAACGATACATTACCAAACAACAAAAAATGCAATACTATGAAGAACCCTGCTAAAGTCCAGTTCAACAAAGAAAAACGTTGTTAAAATTCATGAAAAATGACAGATGCGCCTACTAAAACCATACATGTACAGCATAGAAACTCTAGGGGGGTCAAGGTCAAATTTTTTTAAACATCAAAAAAACGATAAAAATTGCCCATGGGTACTGAAAACATTGTTTTTAGACGTTTCTCGATGTCGTGCATCCACTAAAACAAATTTTTCGACAAAAATCCTTCAAAAATTTGAAATTTTCCTATTTTAGGCAAAAAGTCTCTTAAAGGTCAATTCTGATGATCATTTATGTGAAAAAACAACCTTCAATACATTTTTATCACTTAAGTTACTATTCTGCGGAGTTTTAAAAATTTTTCTAAAACCAAAAAATTATGGGGTTCAGTGTCACTTTTTGGCCAATCTGGAGGGTCAGCACGGATCTGGGGAGGGTCAAAACCCCCAGCAGACTCCTTCCCACCCCCAAGTGCATGTAAGGCTACAACTACTTAGATAACCTACCTACAGTAAATCGTAAAACAGAAAGAATACCTTCGCGCAAAAATAACTTTCTGATCCGTTTAACCAGATATAACTTGACTGAACAGATCCGGATAAAGATCTGGTTCTGATTTTCTAGCAGATCCAGATCCAGATCAGATTACTAGATCAGAAAATAACCAGATCCAGATCCAGATTATCTGGATTTGGATCAGAATCTGAATAAAAAGATCAGATCCAGATGATCTTTTACATCACTAATCTCAACGCAGGCATGACAAATTGAGTAGTCCCTTTTCTGATTTTTTAATGTAAAAGTTAGGGGCCTCGAGGATGCGTGCGTGACTTCGCTAAGAGGATCAATGCGAAGTGGGCTGATCGCGATTCTTCCTGTATTGTGATGTCCCGGTTCAGCAACGAAAGTTCGTAACTTTTTGGCTAATGCACCGATTTCGAAATGGCCAAAAACGAATGTTCATAACATTGCGAATATTTGGTCTTTTTCGTAGCCTTAAAAAACAGCAAACTGTGTGTAGCTACGCTAGCTACACCTGCAGCTTTTCAATTTAGTTTTACAACGCATATTGTAATAAAACGCTGGTTTGATTGTACAAATCCTCACTTTGAAATCGAATATGCCGTAAACACAATCTCTTGGTTTAAATTAACTTCCGGTCCAGTTTTTTGATGCGCTTTACCCTTAGCCGTGCCTCGGTATTTCGTCTACTAGAGCATGGCCAGCTGTATTGATCTGATTTTCAAGCTTGTCGGGATTTTTGCTTCGATAAATATCGTCATTTTGTATTTGTTGGCCGATCGCTTGGACTTTAATCCCGTGGCCGCTGGGACTGATAAAAATTTGAACCCAGATGAAACCCGAATCAGTTTCAGGCATTTGTACTGCTTTAAACGAACGGCTACTTATGGCTTGCATAAAGTTGAACTCAAAAGACGACTTATGCCGACTGGTTCACTGACCAAATACCTGGAGTCTAAGGTACGCAGGGAGATAGCATATGTGTCATTTGATATAAAAATACTAAAAGTCTTACATGTATGTTAAATTTATAATTAGTCAGCATGTTATTCAGTTTCGAGGAGTAACTTAAGAATATGGTACTTTCAGAATACTAAGAAATAAACTTCAGAAAAGCGAATTTTTTCGCTCAGTACTTAGAACATGTTGAAAGAAAGCGCGCAAAAAAATTTCATCCGTCTATGATCAATATCACAAAAGCTATGGGTTTCGTTAATTAGCCTCTTCTTGACCTAAGTATTTGAAGATTCAAACAGTTGAATGCAGAATCACACGCAGATACCCAATTTACGTCGACCTAAGCATCTATACATAGACCTAAGCATCTATACATCCACCTAAGCATGTGTACATCGACCTAAGCATCTATACATCGACCTAAGCATCTATACATCGACCTAAGCATCTATACATCGACCTGAGCAGGAGCGACCTCGACCTAAGCAGCTTAAAACACCTTTTCAGATATACTAAGCCTAAGCCTAAGTATAATAGAAGCAAAAACTTAGATTTTTGTGTATCTTGTCAAGTAAAACCGAAAAAAACATGCAAAAAATATGAAAATTTTTTTAAATTTTTTAAAATTTCAAACAGCTTTTCGCGCCTTTTTTCATTCTTCTCCTTCATTGCTATGCTTCCTCCCATAAGTTCAGCCCATATTATTTATTTCTGACAAATGTGTAAGTCCTTGAATCGAGCCGTTTAATCGTCCCACCCAACACTCACATAGAGAGTTGCCCGCAACTTTGCAAGTATGGCTCAGATTTTCACCAAATTTTTTTTCCGCGCTTCAATTTGTCATGTTCTACCATTTAGACAAAAAAATTTTGGCATTCCACATTGGTTTTGCTCCTTTTCAAAAAGTACCATATTCTTAAGTTTAGCCCAATTTCGATTATACTTCTTGTGAAAAATGCTAGGAACAAGAGATATAGTGCACAGTCGATTGCTTTGAAACTTTGAAACTGAGAGGTATGATATGTAATATATTAAAAACAACGCTTGCATGTTCAATCAACCGGGCTTTGTCTTAGTTAAAAACCAGATTGTCTTTTTGATGGTCTTCAATCTCAGCTACCCGAAAATCTATTCAAAATTGGATGAAGATTGTTTCTGCATAGCTTTAGAATTGAATTTTTCAATTTTAAGATTGCAAGCATTTATTGAGATTTGACTGAGCACACAAATCTTGAATGCTTGTAAGAGGAAATCTAAAAGGGCACAGCGAGAAAACTGTCAAATACGTTGGAATTCAGATTCACGATTCTGGTGTTTAGGTAAAATCCTTTGATTTAAATCATGGTGATGATTTTTGGCATAATGAAGCAGAAATGTACTTTTTAAGCAGTCAAAGAGAATTTTATTATATAAACACTTAGAAGGTTGCGTAGCTGTGCAGGTAAATATGAAAGCCCAATTGGTACCGATATATTTAAGCTTAATCCTAAATCATTCTCTTACTTCTGCAGGCTTTTGTGACTCAAGATCCAGCAAATCTCATTATTTTTGTACAAAAAAAGATAAGATTTTATACGAAGAAATCTTTTAAGAATATTTGGAGCATTATTTTTAAATTCAAAGTTGCACAGTATAGAATTCGACATAATATTATTCCCCTAACGATAAACATAGTTCTTAATTATATGATTAGTGCTTTGTTTCATATCCTTAATTCAAATACAAAGACTTTTAGAGGACAAAACTGGCAAAATGTCAAAATTTTCTGAGAGCTTCGACACACAGAGGAGATAATAGGGAATATCTACTCCGTGTGCCTTTAGACTGACTTAAGTTTCAAGTAACAAAAGGTCATTAAATTTTGCCGCTTTAGTTCGATTACAATGCTATTTTCCTTAACAGTAGCACTAAATTTAAAGACTTGAAAGCTCCAAAATGTTTTGTCGTAAAATAATGTAATTACTCTATTTAGATATGAGTTTATCAATTTTCTCTTTTATTTGTCTTTATGGAACTTTGAAATGCTGTTCAAGAAAATAAAAAATTATCAAATTTGTCAGGAGCCTAGAAACTTGTTAAATTATACGAAGTAAACGTCGAAATTTCCTCTTTTAACGCTCATAGTGTATTAGTGTATTTTATTAGCATAGAATGTATGTACGTGGTACAAAACCTGCTTACATAAACAGGACGTTTGAAGGTCAAGAATGTAAAGGGACCTTGTAGAAGAACAAACTGCATAAAATAATTAAATTTTTTGTACGCCATTTATGCTAAATAATATTGTATTAATATGCATATTTTTGCAGAGGCTTTATTGGGGTGCTTAGAAAACAGTCCAAATAAGTCATTTACACAAAATTGCAGTCACAGCATAGCTATCCAAAGGTGAAGGTTCGATTACATGTATAAAAATTCACCATATATAATTAGGTATCTGATTCATTTGTGATGATGATTTGGTGCTATCCTTTTATTCTTCATGACAATGCACATGATTTAATATTCTACAAAGCGGCACATTATCACAAAATTATCTCGGCTACTTTAAAATTTATGACTAAAAAAACTGTTTAGATGGGACACTCTAATACGTTTTCGCACATGGTAGGTTTACAAAAAATTTAATTTCTCTGAACATGGTTTTTTTATTTTTTTGCGCATATTGACACGCATTAACGGACTATACATTAGTGAAATTTCAGCTTGATCTTTAGTTCGGACGATATGAGCCGAAATATCGCATTGTTTGTATATTGTCAGAGGCAAGAATCGATGCAAAAATCCTTATAGTAGAAATAAAACTTTACTTTTTGCCACAAATTATATATTTTCCTAATGCTTAGATGTTTTGGTTTGCAATAAAACAAGATTTATCAAAAAAAAGATCAAGTGGTCAATAAGTTATGTTATAAAATGTGATTTTAATTCAAAAATAAAAATATGCAAGTTAAGTTTCTGTTACTACACTTCGTTATCTCAACGAGAAATCAATTTCATGCAGAACGAATGCCACCATTGACTTCAGCGCACAAATGTTCACAACATATGCTAAAATAAGCACAACTTAATTTTTGGCTGGTACAAATCAACGTGATTCTTAAAGACACTGACTCTTAGAACTTGAGCAGCATAATTTTCAATTCATCCATTTACTCGTGTCGTACATACTATTCATCTCGAGATTTTTCTCGTCAATTTCGCACATAATCTATGGAAGAGGTTAGATACCTACAAACGTACATATGCATGAAAATAATTTGCGATTTATTTTTGATCCTTCGATTTGCATGTGTTACGAATTATTATATTAACCTTTGAAAATTTTACACCGAGATTAGGATTCCCTTTGAAAATGTTAGCATGCAAATTTATGAACAACGTTTATTTTTTGATAAATCGACGCTATTTTTCGCTCATTTTTATTCAACATCATCGCACATCTTACTGAATTCAGACGATCTGTAGTTTGGTTGGTTGGCTAGTTGGATGATTAGGTGGTTGTTTGTTTGGCCAATTGGTTAGTTATTTGGCTGGGTAGGTTTGTTGGTTGTTTGGTTGGCTACATAGTTGGATGGTTAATTGGCCGGTTGGTTAGTTGGTTGTTTGGTTTGTTGTTTGGCCGGTTGTTTGGTTGGCTAGCTGGCTGGTTTGTTGGTTGGCCAGTTAGTTGGTTGTTTCATTTTCTCACTTTTTTATTTTTAGGTCAAAAAATTCTACCCCCCCCGCAATCAAAAACTGTTTTTTCTGGCGCCACCCAGCTGGGGTTCTGAAGATACCGAAGTGCCTTCCGGTGCCAACCGGTGGCGCGGGTGGCGCGGCATTGCCCACTTGTGACTGACTCTCAAATCGTCATTCACCGCCTTTTTAGGCCTAGACTTATTCAAGGTGCTAGAAGCTTTAAAGATGCATGTAGTCGACAGCTTCTTGAGCTGAAATACCGTCATTAATATTTCTAGTCAATTTCAAGTTAATGGAGAAGCTTTGACTTTCAACTATTTTTGTCTATAATTTTCCTACTTGTACTATGGAAATTTGTTTTTGAACGCAGTACTAATGCCTGCATGCGTTTTGACTCCAGTTTTTCTCTTGCATTGACAAACAGTCAATCCGACTACCTCGTAACGACAGACTGATTAAATTTCCGCTGCAGGTTTGCATCTTTGCAGCGCAAGTTTGGGGGTTTTGATAGAAATTTAAGAATTACGATTTTGATGCTGCCTTTCTTCACGAATTACTAAATCGTGAGAATAAATTCAATTCAGTACTCTTTTTTGACGTCGCAACCAGACAATCACGTTGGGGTAGACTACCGGAATCCAAAACGTGAAATTTTGTCAAAAAATAAGGCTAAATGACACTGCATTAAATTGACCAGAAACTGCAGAATAACGTAGTTTAATCTAGGTCATTTTGGCCTAAAAAGCTCACCAACTGACACTGACCCCAGACTAACTGCTCCCCCGTCCAGATCGGCCATGCTTCATTAAAATTTCAGCTTTATCCGAATTTTTTCTCGCTGGGGGATGGATATAAAAACGTCGGAAAATCTTACTGTTTGGCTATACTTACGATTGACGATCTTTTTGGTCTATAGAAGGTCTTGGGCGTTCCGGAATTTCAGTCATGCTTGTGTAACGCAGGCCATTACCCATACGCTGATTTTTCCATTGAGAGTTCGATCGCTGGTGAAATGGTAAAATGGCCTAAATCACCACTGTGTCGACAAGTCGATTCCATAATGTTTTTAGGCATTCTATCATTTTCAAATTGTTACTATCATAAGTGGGCAGCATCGGAATTCTGGGGGGAATTAAAATTTCTTGGGGTGAATAAATTTTCAAAGGTAGAAAAATGGTCTTAAAAGCGGTCGTATGGTGAAAAAACACGATTTTTCGACGTTTCTCATCGAGCACTATCCAATAGCATCAAAAAATCGCTAAAAAAGTAAAAAATTTCAAAAAATTGAATTCTGGGGGTAGTATTCCAACTTCTGGGGGTGCATACCCCAAACCCCCCACGCCCACGTGTGGTTACTACGAATTCTTTGCGATAGTCGAAATGCACAGATGAAGAAAAATTTCAATTTTTTTCATAATAGGTATTTGGATTCAATTCTGCTTTATCTTCAGAATACTTACACTTTTCTTTTCAAATGTTTGGACTCGCGGTACAATGAAAATATTATCTTTAGTTCACTATTAGCACGTTTGACAAAATATCTTGTCAATCATGCGCATATAAATAGTATTATTTTTCTTTCTGAAGAGTCCAAAAGGCGGTTACTGTAGCACGATTTTTTCTCAAAAGAGCTCTTGTTTGGGAAATTTTTGGCAAGGGATATCTCTAAACTGAGCAAACTGTAACAAACATTCTCTATTCCACCCTCCCTGACCACGGGTTTAAAACCGTCCACTGCTCACCCTGACCAGTGCTGCAGAAGTAGGCAATTTTCCAACAAGCCAGCTACAGAAATTATATTTTTAGAATAAAAGCTTCGGTGTTTTTTAATATATAGCTTAGCGTATTATAATAATCGTTGGTCTAGTTTACATCGCTTTGGCAGTCGATTCAGATCAGTGAAAGGTTTCTGTAGTAGACAGACAATAATACTGTTCATTTACGATGAAAATTCATAAACTTACGGTTGTAATGAAATTTAGTAGTCAAAAATTTATAGGAAATTTTGCATTTTAGACACAATCTGGACGCACGTAAATAAATAAAGATGTTTTTATCTGACTTTGAGGTGACTCATGGGAGAATCTACAATATTTAGTCATTGTAGCTGACATGTGGCTTAGATTTTCAGCGCGAATACTTGTTGTTTCGGTGAATCGAGGCTAGAAAGCATTATAGAATAATGTCAGGACAGATTCACTTCTTTCAGCTCTTTTAGATTTTCAGGACTAGTTATGCAGTCCTACTTCAGCTGCTTCTTTTTCCTTGATTAATTAAAATTTTAGGTTTACTGCTGGTATGTCAGCAAATCTTATGAAAAGACTAAAAAAGGTAAACAAATGAGCTACATAGCCTGTGGGTAGACAAAAATCGAAGAATTTAATCAAGTTCTAAATTTTTATACGATGTACGGTAGCACGCATTCCCGTTGGAAGGTGAGGGGGCGGTTATTATTTCTTCGTCAGGGACCAAGACTCGAGTAACTGTCGGACGATTTTCAACTTTCAAACATTTTCTGCATTATTTTTGGGAACGAAAGAAGCAAAGATGGAAAAAGAAATTTCGGCGCTTCGCGCTGACTAGTACACTTCTGTTTTATTTGCACATAAAATGCCTAGAACGAAGTTAAAATGATCTGAAAAGTTGAAATTTTCGATAGTTTTTACTTATTGAAGTGACGAAATGAGTCAAATTGGATAAAAAGTAATAAAAAACGTAGTTTTTCGCATTAGAATATTTCATATACATAGAATGTTTCAATCATTTTTGATATTTGACATGCAAAAAAAGGCTAGCACTCTGAATTTAGTGGTCCCGAATTTCGAGATTTTACTCCCCACTGAATCCTCGATATTGGGAAACTTTGTATGGTAGGTCAAACAATGTAAACGCTTTAATGTCATACTTAATTCGTTGGCTCCTGTTGCATAGCTTAGATTTTTCAATGAGAGCATTTTATTTCTTTGTTAGATCATTCCGACGTGACATCGCAAAGTCCATCATCGGCTAGTGCTATTGATGAATTGAAAGCGCTAGAAAGTGACTATCAAAAGACTATCAGGTCGAAGGAAAAGCAACTAGCTGTGCTCGGGGTCCGCCTGCAAGGTATAGATCAAGAGCTGCAGCTCAAATCAGAAAAGTTAAATAAATTGGAGGCCGAGCAACACAGGTAAAGAAAACATATCAAACCGCTTATGCCCTAAGGCATTGTTTCCGAATTGAGGATTCTTAGGATGAGGATCCAATTTTTCATATGATCTTTATTCTATAGATTTTGTTCTTGTCGATTTGTAGTGTCTTAGGATTATCTTAGGGTCATCTATGTAAGTATTCGTTCTAAATTTTACTTTAAATTTTATGTAAATTTGATTTTAAAAAACCAGATTTCTGACTTTTATAATTTCTGCTGCTAACTTATCTATTAAAGCAGTTACAGTCTAGAAGCATCTTGGATTATTTTAAATATCAGACTGACGGTAATGTTTTTTAATTGTTTAATAAATGACCACATCGCTAAGTTAAGTTTATTATGTTAAAAGTAACATTAAATGGAAGAATTTTAAGATTTGTACATAGCAGTCAATCCGGAGCAACCAATCTATGGCTGGTTTGACTGATACATTTTCTGTGCTCAAGTGGAAAATATTCGATTTTTTTAGTTTTGTATCTCGTATTGATTTTCGATATATCTGACTTCAAAAATTTCGTCTCGTACCGAAATGAAATCTTGGTTACGGGTTTGCATCTTATCAATATTAATGCTTTTCATCGATAAAAACTTTTTGTGTTAATGCGGATTTGAATGAATGCTTGAATAAATAAATATTGAATCTGTGCCTCTTTATGTCTATATGTTTGTTTGTTCTCCCTGAATTGCTCCGTTTGCTGTATAACGAGCGAGTTTATTCAGTCATTAATGAATAAATGGGCAGCACAAAGATTCGGAGTCTCTTCAAGTCAAAATTGCGAAATTCATTGAAAAGCGTCAAAAATTTAATTTTATACAGAGGGTTACGGGAGCATACATGATCTTGAGGAAAGGTTTTTTGGGGGATTTCACCCCCAAAACATGTTCCATCTCCAGAAATTTTTTCACTCCCCCAGGATTCGCAGTTTTTCAAAAGTTTCCCGAAAATTCGCAGAAAAGATGCTTTTGTTGAGCTTTTTATTTATCTATTTGCTCAAAAGTGTAAAATTTTCGGCTCTTCGTGCCATATACTCATGTTCTAATTATATTTTTTGTTCAATTTATTCATTTTTTCAAATTTTTTGTGTTTTTATGCTCTAGAAAGATAGAGCGTCGTTAGAAACGCCGAATAACGATGTTTTGACACTTACTCACGATTTTTATGCTAAAAAGGGCACTTTAAAATTCCTCCCCATAGATTTCCCCTGCTGTGCGTGTCTGTACGGGAGTATTTTCAATTGTGAAGATTCAAACCTTCACTTTTCTAGGGTTAATATACTAATAATATACTAATACTTTATTCGGAAAAAAACACAAGGGTAAAACAAAGTCGCAAGGAAAATAAAATAGCATAGTGTAAAATGCGAAATGTCCTGGACACACAGGCAAAATAGATTGCGCTCACGTGTATGAATATGAATATATAAAATATGAATATATAATATAAAATATAATCATACATGTAACGGCTCGAAATTTGCGGTTCCTCCGCCATTTTTGTGGGTGGGGGTAAGCATACCTGGGCAATGGATTTTGGTTCTGAAGGTACCGGGGTCCCTTTTGTTGAGGTTGGTTGTGGTTGGCTGGTTGGATTGCTTGTATGGCCGGTTGGTTGGTTCACTAGTTGGTAGATTGAGCAGTTAGTTATTTGGTTCGTTGGCTGGTTAGTTGGTTGGTTGGTTGGTTAGGTGGTTGTTTGTTTCGCCGGTTGTTTGGTTGGCTAGTTGGCTGGTTTGTTGGTTGCTGGTTGGCTAGTTAGTTGGTTGTTTCATTCTCACACTTTTTTAATTTTAGGTCTAAAAATTTTACCCCCCCCCGCAATCAAAAACTGTTTTTTCTGGCGCCGCCCAGCTGGGGTTCTGAAGATACCGAAGTGCCTTCCGGCGCCACACGGTGGCGCGGGTGGCGCGACATTGCCCACCTGTGACTGTTATCAAAATGGGAAGTTTGCCTTTTGATATGAATTCAACTTTTAAGGTTTGGGATTTCTCAAAACTGAAGTGCGGAAAAGAAATTTTATCAAAGTCTATTCGCTCTTAGTGTAGCTACAGTCAGACTTCGAATCAAATAATGGTAGTATTTTTAAAAGCGTCTCTCGAATCGTCATTTATCGCCTTTTTAGGCCTAGACTTATTCGAGATGCTAGATGCTTTAAAGATGCATATATGTAGTACGACACCTTCTCTGAGCTGAAATATCGTCATTTCCAGTTTCTAGTCAATTACAAGTCAATGCAGAAGTTTTGACTTTCAACTATTTTTGTCCATAATTTTCCTACATGTTCAATGGAAATTTGTTTTTGTACGCAGTACTAATGCCGTGTATGCGTTTTGACTCCAGTTTTCCTCTTGCATTGACAAACAGTCAATCTGTCCACCTCGTAACGCCAGACCAATTAAATTTCCGCCTTGCGCTGAAATAATAGCAGGTTTGCATCTTTGCAGCGCAAGTTTGGGGATTCTGATAAAAATTTAGAATTACGACATTCGACGCTGCCTTTCATCATAAGTCATTAAATCGTAAGGATGGAAACCAAGGGCGTAGCCAGAGAGGGGGCATAGGGGGCATATGCCCCCTCCGAAATTTTTCTAAAATTTTGTTGATTTTTCTGGTGCAATAACTGTGATCAGAAAATTGAGTTCAAAGAGGAAAAAAACGTCAAAATCTTCCGGCGCTTAGCGCCGAGTCATTATTATTTATTGTTATATAGATCCGTGAATTCAGAAGCTTGAATAAGCTAAAATAATCCAGCGCTTCAGATCACTTTAGTGATTTAATCCACTATTTGTTCGTTGAATGAGACTGCGCATGCTTATTGAGCATAGTAATAAAAGTGTGAAAATGGTTGCGTACTAGTTTGCTTCTTCTCTGCTTTGTTTGTCTTTCTTTACAAGGACACATAATTCTATTGTAATCGAAAAGAATATCCGCATTTTCTTGTATTTTTAGGCATTTTCTGTTTTCTGAACTACATCCTGCTAATAAGAAGGCTACAAATGGGTCTGAAAACGGTAAGAACAAAATTTTCATGGATACATTTTCCAGGGACCCGTTGCTGCATACTTAGCAGAGGTCGAAAAACGCATTTCAGCTCAGAAGTCTTGTGTGAGTCGATCAATTTTAGCTGTTTTCGTGCTTAATTCAGAACTAAGATTTGGCCGATTCTGCAAAAATTTTAACATTAGTATTCAACATTGAAGTGCATTGTTTACAAAATTTTCCGGGGCACGGCAACGGACCCCGCTGTGGCCAGCCTTAAAATCTACTTCACGTGTAAAAAAACTTTTGGTAGGACAAAAAGGGGTAAAAGGGTTAGAAATTTCTTAAAGTTTCCGGCGGCGCTGGAAAGTTTGTCTGTTCTGTAGGATGTAAAGGTATAAATTAAGTTTAAAGAGCAAAAGCGTCAAAATTTTCTGGTGCATAGCTCCGCCGGTTACAGTTGTTTCTCTTTTTAAAGCTCCAGCATTGCGTTTAAAAGCCTGAATCAGTCAAAATATTCTAGTGCTTCATACTAAGTTATTAATGCGCAGTTTTCCTGTTAGAAAAGCCTGAACTTACGGCATTATGTCAAAATTGTTTTGCACAAATTCGATAATTTTCTGCTCTGTCAGACTGTCAGTATTCACAGGGCTACAAAATGTTAACGGCGGTAAAAATGATTTAATTTTTGGGCATTTTGAGTCACTCATGATTTCCGATCTGTCTGTCTATAAAAAAGCCGTAAATTCTACACGAAAACGGTTAAAAAATTGAAAAATTTCGGCGCTTTGCGCCGCTTCACACTTTTTGTATTGTTGATCGTCAGAAACCCATAAATCAGCCAGGCTACACAACTAATGGTCGAAAAACTCAATTTTACAATACATCGTGCCACTGTACCACATCAAAGCATTCGATGCAAAAGTAGTCTTTAAAAATTTTTGTGCATGCCCCCTCCGAACCAAAATCCTGGCTACGCCTCTGATGGAAACGATTCCGTTCTCCTCTTTGACGTCGCAACCAGACAACCACGTGGTGGTAGCGGTCTAAACTACCAGATTCTAAAAGGGAAATTTTTTAGAAAAATTTTGCTCAATGACAGTGCATCAAAGTGACCAGAAACTGCAGAATAACGTAACTTTAGCGCAGGTCATTTTGGCCCCAAAAAGCTCACTGACTGACACTCGGCCATGCTGTGCCTCTATAATCGTGAACTTTCTTTTTTCGGTAAAATGAAAATGAGCAAGTTTTAAATTTAAAATCGTGGACAAAAAAATTTTTTATTAAATTTTAAATTATCATATCGCAGGTTAAATAGCTTTTCGGCTGAATATCTTTGACGGTTAGGTACATATTTAATTGGGTCCTGCCTGATCTCAGAAAAGAAAAGTGGAAATTTATGTGGGGAAAATGGGGCAGCAAAATGAAGGCAAAAAAGGGATGAAAATTGAAAATTGCCTTCAAAAGTTCGTCAAATTGAGCTGAAACGGTGTAGTGACGTGGTTTTAACGCTATTTTAGCGCTTATACCAATTTTTGAGCTCATTTTGGCCCGAAAAAGCTCCATTTTTGGCAGCGCTTCCGGATCGGCCATGCTTTAAAAATCTTAGCATTTTCTTCTGAAAATGGGAAAAAGCTGATGTCAATAAATTGCTACCACTCAAAAGAATCATCATCAGGATTATTAAAAATTTGTTGTGTACGAAAACTGTATTTATGGTGCAAAACAGAGACTGCTTGGGTATCAAGAAGGGCGTCACCTTTTCAAATTCGTGGTGGAGTGAAAAAGGTTCTAAGGAAAGGATGAAAGCAGGGGGATAAAACCTTAATAATTAAACCTTAATTAATACAAGCATACTATGACCACATGTAGGCGTGGGGGTTTGGAAGGCTTTCCCCCAAAATTCAATTTTTCAATTTTTTTGTTTTTTTTGCTTTTTTTGATGGCAATAGATAGTGCTCGATGAGCAACGTTGAAAAATGATTTTTATCCGCAGAACCACCATTTTTAAGACCATTTTTTTTACCTTTAAAAATCCTGCACCGTAGAATTTTTGGTGCTCCCACCTGACTGCTTAAATCTATCTATCTCCATGTTTATAAGAATTTTACATACATTAGCCAAATATTAAACTATAAACTTTCCTTCGATAAATCGTTATTATATTCGTGATTTGCATGTCGAATATGAATTTTTAACGAAGAAAAACTCCCTCAGTTTATCACCTGTTGGTACAAAAGTGTCGCTATTGTTCCTCCCAATGAACAAAAATATTTTTCAAGAAGATGTAACATTTGTCCATCGACTTAATCGGTCACGAGTTCGTAAGGCATTATTTATGAAACAATAGTGAATATCTTCTGCGTATCCTATAATTTCCGTCGGGAAATTTAGCCTAGAGTGTTAAACAAATTGATTCGATATCCTAATAAATTATTCCACTCGATTAAGCTTTTCAATTGTTGAACAAAAGATCTTGTTAAAACATTCGAATAAAGAATTCCGTGGAAATGTTAATGAATATAATTATATGGAAAATTATATTCTTAATTCTACATATAAAAGCTCCTTAAAATAAGACACATATTTTTAAATTTTTGAATATGCTAAATCCATCAGTTTTACTTGCGTATATTTTAATATAAAAAATCGCACCGAATTTTATTTTCAAGCTTTTGTCAGTTTAATAAATGCAAGAGTCATTGCGTCCACCTTTTTTCTATATTTTCACTACAGAATTTTGAGTTATTTCATGTTTAATTTTCGGCTTTTGTGCAGGATACCACAAAAACTTTTGATCTGCTTTGTTTGCTAATTTAATTATCTTATTTGGTGGTCTAATAAATGCCAATGTACCACATTTTTGAAAAATAATATTCAACAATTAAACTTGCTTTGAGACTCTACTGGTAACACGCAATGCGTTGTTGACTCATCAATTTATGTAAAACACTTTCAACACTTCTGCATCAAATCCTGTTTTATTAAAAATTATTTCATAAATTTTAATCCCGCCAACCACATATTTTTTTATCGTCTTTAGAGACATAATAATTATCACGATAAGCACCCATGCTCCCAAATTTTCTACGTATGCAGTTACAACGAAGCATTCGTGAGTAAATGCCCGACCAACCATTACTTCGACGCGCGCAGCAAGTCTTGCCTAATGAAAGACGAAGTCCAAGAATGTGATGGTAGTCCCAATGCCTCGGTTTACATCTCAAGTAAACATAGTTGGATTTATTAATTAAATATGTGTGCGTTTGTTAATTCATTAGAGTAGGTTGTTCGCACCGTTAGGAGAAGAGGCGAAAGTAAAAGAGGGCTTTAGTATGAGACATTGATAAACATTGCGATCTTTAAACAAAATTAACTCAGAGATAGAAAGGCTTTAGAGGTTAGTATACGAATAACATCTTTTTCAAATTTCATTGAGTAACAAATTTTTATTTTACCTGTAATATCATTACAATGAATGTGTTTCCACCAATAAAAACAATTCTTCATTAAAATGATAAAATATCTCCTAATATCGATTGATTTGTAATTAAATCATTTCCTGTCATCCAAATACGCGTAAGCGCTAATAGCACAAGAATATTAAAACAATTTTCTTCTAAATTGTTCGCTACGATGTACCCAAAAGCTTTGTTTTCTTCACTAAATAGCAAATTATTTCGCATCGAAACACCTGAAAATTCTTGCCAAAACAATTGAATACGCTTGCAATCTAATAAATTATGGATATTTGTTTCATTATTGTTCCTCCTCATAAATAAACAATATTTACAAGAAGATGTAATATTTGTCAATCAACTTAATCGGTCACGTGTTTGTAAAGCATTGTTCATGAGACAATAGTGTATAACTTTTGCATATTCTATAATTTCCGTCGGGAAATTTAGCCTAGAAGGTACAAAACTAAATTGATTTAATATCCTAAAAAATTTTTCTCTCTGATTAAAAGCTTTTCAATTGCAAAATCAAAAGGATCTTGTTGTAATATTCGAATAAGCAATTTCGTGGAAATGTTTTTAATCATAAGCAGCGCAACTTCAATTGAAATGAGTCTGATTATATGGAAAATGATATTCTTATTTCTGCATGTGAAACCCCTTAAGATAAGACATAATATTCTTGATTTCTAAATATGCAAAATCCATCACTTTTAATTGCGTATATTTTAGCATAAAAAATCGCACCAAATTTGATTTTCAAGCTTTTTTCACTTTAATAAAAGCAAAAGTCTCATCGCGCCCCACCTTTTTCTGGTACTGTCTCTGCCAACGCCATCTAATTTTGCAGAATTTTTGAATTATTTCACGGTTAATTTTTGGCTTTTTGTTCAGGATACCACAAAAACTTTTTGATCTGCTTTGCTTGCTAATTTAATTATCTTACTCAATGGTCTAACCGAAATTCAATGTAGCACACTTTTCCATAAAATAATGTTTATCAGTAAAATTTGCATTGGACTCTACAGAAAAGCTCGCAATGCGGTGTTGACTCATCAACTTATGCAAGACACTTTCAACTCTAGTAATAATTAGAATTTAAAGTCTTTTAAAATGAAATTAGTATCATCAGTATAATTAATTTGATTTCATCGTTCATTAATGAAATTTCGTATATATCTGGATAATTCACTAACTTTATTGCAAAAAACATCACGCGGCTAACACGCACGTATAAAAATTTAATAATGTGATCTTTTCGAAAACTCGGAGCTTAAAAAAAGAAGAAACTGGAATTTTCAAATCGATCAATTCATCAAACAGCGAATGTCTTATATTATTTTATGATTGGTACATAACATTTGTTTTTATCGATGCGGATTGCAAGTAATGTTATTTTTCATTTCTATTGGAAACCGAAGGCGAGGAAAGTCAAGTTCTAACTTGGAGCAGTTTTTTCTTGTATAAGAGCATATTTACGGGCACACACCTCGGTCGGTTTGAGATGTAAGCCATAATGCTTTTTTGGGGCTAAAATCTTCTTAAAAAAATAGGTTAAGCATTGAAATGGCTTAAAAACTGCATATTACCTAGTAAATTTCAAGCATATTTGAAATTTACGAATTCCCTGATCTCCTCTTTAATATCTGGGTATGACTAGGTATGAAATGCATGGCCGGTCTGAGGAGAGCGTCAGTCAACAGTTTCTTGAGCTGAAATACCGTTATTTCTATTTTCTAGTCAATTTCCAACTTAATGCAGAAATTTCGACTTTCACCTATTTTTGCCCAAAAATTTTCCATAGTTTCTATGGAAAATTGTTTTTGTACGCAGTACTAATGCCCTGCATTCGTTTTGGCTCGAGTTTTTCTATTGCATTGATAAACAGTCAATATGACTACTTCGTAATGCCAGACTAATTAAATTTCCGCTTTGCGCTGAAATAATAGCAGTTTTGCATCTTTGCAGCGCAAGTTTGGGAATTTTGATAGAAATTTAAGAATTACGATTTTGATGCTGCCCTTCTTCACGAGTCACTAAATCGTGAGGATGAATATGATTTTAATACTCTTCATTGACGTCGCAACCAGAAAATTACATGGGGGTTGGGGGTCTAGACCATTAGAATCCTAATACGAGGAACTTTTTCAGAAAAATAAGGACGAATGACAGTGCATTAAATTGACTAAAGAAACTGCAGAATAACGTAGTTTTAACGCCGATTTTTTTGGCCCAAAAAAGTTCACTAACTGACACTGATTCCCAGACTAACTGCGCCTTCCCCCAAGATCGGCTCTACTGTTCATCTTTAGATCGTGAACTTCCTTTTGGCTCGTTAAAATATGAATCAGCTACCTTAAAATTAAAAAATTTGGGAACAAAAAAATTTTAATTTAATTCCAAGTTATAATGTCAAAGTCGAATTGCTTTTCGGCTGGCCATCTTTGACGATTAGGTACATATTTAATTCGGTCCTGCCTGACCCCAGAATAGAAAAATAGAAAATTCTGTTGGGTAAATCCGGGCTGCAAATATGGAGGCGAAAAACGGATGAAAATTGTAAATTTTTCTTCAAAAAGTCGTCAAATTGATCAGAATGGGTGTAGTGACACGTAGTTTTACCGCTATTATAGCGCTTATTCAAGTTCTTGAGCTCATTTTTGACAACGCCCCCAGAGTCGGTCATGCCGGGCAAGCTATGGTCATTGCCAACCCCCACAGGTTCCACGGAAAGTCCCTGGAAAACCTGAGCGTTCCCATGTAAGAATCACGCTATCTGATGTTTTGCAGTTCCTCTTACGTTGCCTTTTATATGAATTGGCGCTCCGACGGCGAATGCAAGACAATTCATCTTTACGCTTAATGCGCCTGATTTGCGTCAGAGACCCTTCTTCTTGTGAAGAGGTACAGAAGAATTTTTTATCAATCACTGAAGTTCATACTAAAGCATGGAGTAAGGGGTTATTAAGGTCACTGCAGCTTTCTTCCACATATCTTTCGCAAGAATAAAATGTCACTAAAAAGATATGGCACGACGCCGAAATTCTTAGAATTTTCTTTCAAACATGGGAGAAAACTGATATCTATAAATTGCTACAACTCAAAAGAATCAGCATCAGGATTAGAAAACATTTTCGTTGTCTGCGAAACTGCATTTAAGGCAACAGACTGCTTGAGTATCAGGAAAGGCATCACCGCATCCCCAGGATCGCGTATGTTCTTAATCTTCCGTTTACCGTGATGCCGGAGGCATAATGAATCACTTTTGTGACATTTTTCTGTTCTACCTTATCATGGTCTAGCTCGAAGGGGAGTTATAGGATAATGAGAAATGGGCATTTTTGGCCTATTTACAATGGGGAAAATATGGTTCTAATACGAAAATTTAGTGATTTATTCCTTTCCAAGTCTTCAAATGCATCCCGTGGATGTGTTTAACACAACGAAATCTACTTTTTCTTGTTTTTTTGCATAATGTCCAACAGGTGCCTCCTGCTTATGCATTGTAATAGTTTTTTAATTATACCTCTTTCAAAAATATTTTCACAAAAAATAACATACATATTCGAAGCATAAAAACTTGTGCTAAATGAAAGTAATAGCCATCGAGAATGTTAGATGGCCGCTTAGCTTAATATGCACTAGGAGTTTATGCCATGATAGTGCGCTTCGACTGCAAAAACATAATGGTAAACGGAGGGTTAATTGCCCTTTTATTTTGAATATTATTTTTTTTTAAATTTATTTTATTATTTTTTTCATATTGATGACTTTCTGTTATTATTTATGAAAGATCTGCTACTTTTTCAGTGAGTCGATCTGGGGAAGGTCAATTGAGTCAAGTCAAAATCATGTCAAACAATTAAATTGAGCAATGTTTAGGGCAAAATGATCTCAGAAAGTAGTATAAGCGCTAGAACAGGCCCAAAAACTACATTGTCCGACAGTTCATGGTCAATTTAAAGTGGTTTTAAACATAATTTTCAATGTTCATCCGTTTTGGCCTTCGTTTTGCCTAATTTTCTTTCTAAAATTTTCCATTCTTCTTATTCTGGGGTCTAAGCCCCCTTCCCCCAGAGCCCCCACGTGCATGTCTGGTTACTGGCTTTGGATAAGTGGTTTTTCTAGAAAGACGAACGCTAGGGCGGGCTCTTCATTTATTCAGCTAGGTGAGATAAAGAATTTAAATGTATGTATGTGGTACCTATATATTTTTCAATCATTTTTATCGTTTGTCGTGATTTTTCATTTCCGGCACTTTCTGCCGAATCGTACTTCAAAGCATTTGGGATTAACTTTTTAATACGTATAATCAAAATGGAAAGTTTGCATTTTGATATGAATTCAACTTTTAGGATTTGGATATTCTCAAAACGATGTGCGGGAAAATTTTGTAAATTCTGTTCACTGTGTAGCTAAAGTCAGACTTCGAATCAAATAATGATAAATTCTAAAAGCAACTCCCCAAATCGTGATTTACCACCTTTTTAAGGCCTAGACTTATTTAATATGCTAGAACCTTTAAAGATGCATAGATATACAAATGACCACACATGGGCGTGGGGGTTGGGTTTGGGGGAATTATTCCCTCAGAGCCGAATACCCACCCCAGCCCCCTGGAAACCAAATACCCCTCCCCAGAATTCAATTTTGAATTATTTTTGTTTTTACGCGGCACATGCCAATGGATAGTGCTCGATGAGCAATGTTAACAAATGGCGTTTCCTTAAAACACCATTTTAAGACTATTTTTTTGACCTTTGAAGAATCTTGCACCCCATAATTTTGGTACTGTTCACCTGACTGCTTAAATCTATTATTATGCATGTTTATAACAATTTACATACATGAGCTAAATATTAAACCGTAAACTTTCATTCGATAAATCGTTATTATATTCGTGATCTGCATGTCGAATATGAATTTTCAACGAAAAAAACTCCCTCAACTTTATCACTGATGGAAAAAAGTGTCAGAAGTAGGACATTTTCAACCAAATCTAATATTTCGAAAAAAGATGAATGTTTTTTTAATCGCCTTATCTTTTTCGCACTTTGTTGAGGGTTTTTTACAATACAAGCATAGTGCGAATAGGGCTTAGGGGTATTATCCATACGTTGGCGTGGGTGGTTGGGGGTTATGCACCCTCCAAAAACAAAATACCCCAGAATTCAATTTTTGAAATTTTTTTGTTTTTTCCCGCGATTTTTTTATTGCCATACCAGTATTTTTAAGACCATTTTTTGAACTTTGAAAAATCATGCACACCTCTCGCCAGAATTTTGGTGCCGCCCACCTATGGTATTATCCCGGCATGTATCCACTGTTGAAAAAACGTATCCTTGAACAATCTTTTTCTTCAAAAGTCACTGATTATAGTCATATTTGATATTCTGATGACGAATATGATAGGTATTTAAACAAAGACGCGTAAATCTAATTATATCTGCAAGTTTACGCACATTGAATTAAACCGTTGACACGCGTATTCAAAACTGTTGATTTGTGACGCTTGCCTATCGTCCCAAGCCGAAAAAAGACAAAAAAAATTTTCAGTGCTCCTTTAGATTTCTTATGCTAAACATACATTTACATATATGTGTTCTCAGTGCATAAATATTTTTCAGTGGACAAAGCAAGAGCGATTTCGCTGACACCATTTGGTTCAAAGTGCTCTCACTGATTGCAACAATATTAGCGATCTTAAGTTTCATATGGGTATTAATTAAATGTATCGTTCATAAAATTGACGGACTTCTTAAAACCAATTCAATTAGATTTCAGGCCATGATCGACACTTCAAGCTTGAATTGGATACAAAGACCTATTTTACGCTTGCTGAGAATTACCGTTCGTTACGGTACGGCACTTGATCCCAGTTCTGGTGAGCCTGCAATACCTCTGTCGGAATATTACACCATTATACAGGGTGGGCCAAAAAAAGGCTACATTCCAATTCAACAGGTCATAACTTCAGCTAATGTTAACATGAGACGTTAGAACTGGCAACATTAGATAGATAAAAGTGTCTTCTTTCGAATCGTGTAAAAAGTTTTCACCAGATATCGATGCTTCGAGCGCTACGGCAATTAGTTTACACCCTACTTTAATATTGTTTAAAGGCCAAAAGCGTCATTGGTCCTGCTATCAATTTGCATCCTATTTTCACGATATCCTGAAATTTGCACTCAGAAGGAAGCGTATCTACTCTGGGGGTTCAAAAATGTGCTACCTAATTTTTGTGACGGTATTTATTGTCAAACAGGTCAGAAAAGGATTCCTACATATACAGTTATGTGATACAATGCGGAAACTCTGAGGTTTGAAAAATCTCAAAGTGAGGTGTAAACAAATCGCCGTAGTGCACGAAACGCTGGAAGCTGGCTAAAATTTTTTTACACAATTCGAAAGAAGACACTTATATCTATCTAATGTTGCCAGTTCTGACGTCTCATGTTCACATCAGCCGAAGTTATGCCCTGTTGAATCGGAATGTAGCCTTTTTTGGCCCACCTGTAGATGTCGGCTGTCCAGGCTTCATCACATACATTGAACGTGATTGAGATCCTGTAACTGGAACGCAAGAGAGGAGGATGGACTTCCTATAAAAAGTCAGAACTAGATGCAAAAATCCGCTATTCACTTGCAAAACGCCTTTTTTCTCTGTAACTTGCCTACTCTTTCTAAATTGGATATATGCGACGAAAAGTGCTATAATTTCTTCACCTTTAGCCATAATTTGACGCGAAGCGCTGGAAATTTATAAGAATTCAGGCAAAACGTCGTTTAGAGTCTTGACTCTTGACCCACTGCATGCATACCATTTGCGTATTCGAAGTAAATAAGCGACACCATTTTTAAGGCGATTTTTTGACCTTCAAAAAATCTTGCACCCCAGAAACCAAAATACCCCTCCCCCACAGAAATCAGAATACCCCCAGAATTCAATTTTTGAAATTTTTTTCGTTTTTTTTAGCAATTTTTTTGATGCAATTGGATAGTGCTTGATGAGAAACGTCGAAAAATGGTGTTTTTTCGCCATATCACCATTTTTAAGGCCATTTTTTGACCTTCAAAAAATCTTGCACCCCAGAATTTTCTTGCCGCCCACGTAAGGTAGTCCCCCAGAAAGCCGAATACTCACCCCCATTCCCCTCGGATGTACCAAAATACCCCCCAGAATTCAATTTTTGAATTTATTTTTGTGGTTTCTGCATTTTTTTGATGCCAATGGATAGTGCTACGTGAGAAACGTTTAAAAATAGTGTTTTTTCGCCAAACCATCATTTTTAGAACCATTTTTGACCTTTATCTTGCACTCCCCAGAATTTTGGTACTGCCCACCTGACTGCTTAAATGTATTTATATGCATGTTTAAAAGAATTTCATACATTAGCCAAATATTAAACCATTAACTTTCCTTCAATAAATCGTTTTTACATTCGTGATATGCATGTCGAATATGAATTTTAACAAAAAACCAACTCTTTCAAGTTTATCACCTGAAGTGTCATAAGTAGGACATTTTCAACCAAATCTACTATTTCGAAAAAAGATGAATCTTTTTTTAATTATATCTTTTTTGCACTTTGTTAAGATTTTTTACAATGCAAGCATAATGCGAATAGGGCATAGGGGTATTATCCACAAGCGGGCGTGGGAGTTATGGGTTTTGCACCTTCTAGAAGGCTGAACACCCACAGAAACCAAAATACTCCCAGGAATTCAATTTTTGAAATTTTTTTGTTTTTTTTCGCGATTTTTTGATGCCAATGAATAGTGCTCAATGAGAAACGTGCCAGACCACTATTTTAAGTCATTTTGACGTTTGAAAAATCTTGCACTCCCCCTCCCGCTCCGAATTTCGGTGCTGCCTTACCTATGGTATTATCCCGGCACGTCTCCACTGCTAAAAGAGCGTATCCTTGAGCAATCGTTTTCTCTGCAAAAGTCACTGATTATAGTCATATTTTTTATGATAGTCATTTTAAACAAAAACGCGTAAATCTAATTATATCTGCATGTTTATGCACATTGAACTAAACTGTTGACACATGTATTCGAAACTGTTGATTTTTGACGCTTGCCTATCGTCCTGAAGCCCAAAAAGAGTACAAAAAATTTTCAGTGCTCCTTTGATTTCTTATGCTATACATACATGTACATACACACGTGTTCTCAGTGCATAAATATTTTTCAGCGGGAAATTAAGATTAGAAAGAGATTTCACCGATTCATTCTGGTACAAAATCTTGTCGCTGATAGCATCATTACTAGCTATTCTCACGGCCATTTGGGCAATGCTGAAACCGGTTCTTAAGGAAGATCGATGCTCTAATCACTAAAAATGCTGTACCGTTGCAAGTAATGGTCAAAACTACCAGCCTTAGTCGGATGCAACGAATTGTTCTACGCTTGATGCGAATAGAGGTTTGGTACGGTGTTGAAGAACAACATCATGCTGACCAGCCTGCAGTGGCTCCCCCACAATGTATCACTCTGATTGATGTCGGATATCCCGGCTACGTCACCTATATCGAACGTAAAGAAACCCCCACAAGGTCCGAGCAAATCTTAAGCGGTCAAGAATTACCCTCCGTCAACCCTCCGGCATCATAACACTTAGTGGGCTGACGTTTTGGCCCGAGCTCGGCCTATCTGATTATATCTGCAAGTTTACGCACATTGTACTAAACCGTTGGCACACGTATTCCAAACTGTTGATTTGTGACGTTTGCCCATCGTCCTAAAGCCGAAAAAGGACAAAAAATTTTTCAGTGCTGCTTAGATTTCTTATGCTATACATACGTTTACATACATGTGTTCTCAGTGCATAAATATTTTTCAGTGGACAAGTGAAAAACGGACAAGGATTTTGCTGAAAGTCTATGGTTTTAGGTGTTATCACTGTTTGCTTCAATATTAGCAATCTTGAGTTTCATTTGGGTTTTGCTTAAATGTATCGTTAATAAGATTGACGGCCTTCTTTTAACCAATTCGATTCGATTTCGAGGCCATGATTCTAACTTCAAGCCTGAATGGGATACAAAGACCTATTTTGCGCTTGCTGAGAATTTCCGTCAGTTACGGTACGGAACTTGATCCCAGTTCTGGTGAGCATGCAAGGCCTCTGTCGGAATATTAAACCCTTATAGATGTCGGCTGTCCGGGCTTCATCACATACATTGAACGTGATAGAGATCCTGCTTAACTCAAACGCAAGAGAAGGATGGACTTCCTATAAAAAGTCAGAACTAGATGCAAAAATCCGCTATTCACTTGCAAAACCCCTTTTTCTCTGTAACTTGCCTACTCTTTCTAAATTAGATATATGCGACGAAAAGTGCTATAATTCCTTCACCTTTAGTCATAATTTGACGCGAAGCGCTGAAATTTATAGAAATTCATGCAAAAAGCCGTTCAGAATCTTGACCCATTGCATGCATACCATTTGTGTATTCGAAGTAAATAAGCGACTACTGAAGCACTTGGTGCGAAAATTTAGGACGTCTATCCTACTCTCTTGCGTTTCAGTTTCAGGAGTTCTAACGGGTTCAAAGTATGTGTTGAAGCCCGGACAGCCGATATCTATAAGTGTGTAATATTCCGACAGAGGCCTTGCAGGCTGACCAGAACGGGGATCAAGTACCGCACCGTAACTAACGGGAATTCTCAGGAAGCACAAAATAGGTCTTTGTATCCAATTTTAAGGTTGATGTTTGGACCGTGGCCCAAAGGCGGAGGCCTTGCAGGCTGGTCAGAACTGGGATCAGGAGAGTAGCCACACCTGGGCGTGGGAGGGGGGTTCGGAGGGTATGCACCATACGTGGGCAGCAAGAAAATTCTGGGGGGGGGTGCAAGATTTTTTGAAGGTCGAAAAATGGCCTTAAAAATGGTGGTATGGCGATAAAAACACCATTTTTCGACGTTTCTCATCAAGCACTATCCATTGGCATCAAAAAATTTCGAAGAAAACGAAAAAAATTTTCAAAAAATTGAATTCTGGGGGGGGTTATTTTGATTTCTGGGGGGTATTTTGGTTTCTGGGGGGTGCATACCCCACGCCCAGGTGTGGTATGCACCCCCTGAGAAACCAACATACCCCCAGAAACCAAAATACCCCCAGAAATCAATTTTTGAAAATTTTCTTGTTTTTTTCAATTTTTTGATGCCAATGGATGGTGCTCGATGACAGACGTTGAAAAATGGTGTTTTTTGCTATACCATCCTTTTTAAGGCCATTTTAGGACCTTTGAAATATCTTGCACCCTTCAAATTTTCTTGCTGCCCACGTATGAGTATCCGTATGGGAATTCTCAGCAAACCGCAGGAGATCATATAAGGAACCTTCAGCAGCGCGCATGCACGTCATTCGTACTAATCATCTACAAAAAGCAGTAGTGCCGTGCCGACCGCCGGCTTGCAGTAATCCCGCCCGATCATGCACAGTATAGCTGGTAGATAGGTCAAATAATCGGTTTTTGAGCCCAAATGATGTCAAGAACTGGTATAAATGCTAAAATAGCGTTCAAGCTATGTTAATCTGCAGTTTTTGGTTAATTGCGAGCACTTTTGAAGAAAATTCTTCATTTTCATTCGTTTCTAGCTTTCATTTTACCATTTTTTACCAGAAAATCTTCAAATATTCTATCCTAGCAGCTAGATCTCATACGACCCGTCTTACAATCATGTCTAGTCCCGCCCACTTCACCAATCCCGATTATTGCAGATTTAAGTAGTGCCGTGTTTGTAGTTCCAGTGATTTTGGAAATGTGTATCGTAAATTCTCAAATTGAAGGCCGTCAAGAGTTATTTTTGTCCTAACACGTTCAATGCCAATATTTGTTTTTTTTTGTTGTGTCTTGGTTACATTAAAATTTTTTTGCGTAACACTCAATGGTCAGTTTGGTTTAGAACTTCGCGAACTTTGCAATATAGTGGATGGTGAAATAAAATATTTTTTCGGGCGGTGTGAAGTCAAAAATCAGGGGTGTTGAACGTGTTTCTGTATCTGCTCTGCCACCCCTAGTTATGTGTCCTGACATGATAAAGAATCAAAAGAATGTACTAGGAGTCAACGTTATAAGTCAGTTGGGTGCATTTGTTTATACTGAACAGTGGTGTAAAATGCTTTCAATCTAATATTTATTTGTCTGAAGGCCATTGTAGACACTCAATTTTTTCTTAATATTGATCGTTATATTAGAGTAATATCAGAATTACGAATCCGACCAAAATCTTATTCACACTCGGTGTTGCGTAAAGTTTACACTGAAAATTAACTTTAGTTCCAGCACGTTGTGGCAGCTTAATTTTTCTTCAAAATCTTATATATAACGTCAAAATTACGATTATGACTGCTACGTTTTCTCTACACTCAGTTTAGTGTAAAGTTTACGCTATTCATTTATTGTTGATGTGTAAAGTTACTTTACAAATTCATTTTACTTCAAAGCATCGCAACAAGTAAATGTTTATCAAAATTGGTTTTGTAAGGTCAGCATTGTTGCATTTAGTATTATAGTCAATTTTCGTTAGCATATGATATTATTCATGCATTACTTAACATCATACTTATATCAGACTAGCTGAGCTACCCGGCGTTGCCCGGGCTGTACTTAGGCCTGATAGCTATATGGAATTGAGATGTCTCTTGTATTTTTTATGTTTCGGGACTTCTGATGTTAGGATATTTTTTGAAAAAATTGTTTGTAAAAACCATATTTTATTTTTTGGATTTTTTTTCAAATGTTTTTTTGTCAACCATTTTTTGCTCAAATCCATATGTTTGACGTCACAGAATTGTTTTGAACTTTTTGTTAGCCAAAAATCATATTTTTGATGTTTTGATGTTCTCGAAATTTTTTTTATCAAACCCATATTTTTGATGTTTTGGGATTATTTGGAAAAAAATTTTTTTGTCAAACCGTATTTTTGATGTTTTAGAAATTTTTGTTTGTTGTAGCAACGGGTGTCACATATCACGTGATATCTTATATTACTCATTTGTTATAGCAGAGGGTATCTCCTGTCTTATATCACTGCATGTAATGGCACAGATAGGGTATCTTATATCACATCATTGTACCATATAGCAGTGCCCATCTTAGATAGCTCTATGTAGGCTGTATCACGTTCGATCCTATGTTATAAAGCGCGCAGCGGCAAAAAGAACAGTAACCAGAAAATAGTGTAAAGTGAATTTATTCAGATTTTCGAAATTTGGTAAAGACTCGGCTATGTCCCGATATCGGCCATGCTCAAGCATAGTGACGCCTGCCGCTTCACCCCTGTACATTTTTTTGATCAAATCCATATTTGTGACGATACAGAAAGGTTTTGAAAATTCTTTAGCCAAAATCATATTTTTGATGTCTTGGGACGTTCTGGAAATGTTTTTGGTCAAACCCATATTTTTGATTTTTAGGATGTTTTGGAAAATTCATATTACGTGATATCTTATATCACTCATTTGTTATAGCAGAAGTACCGTAACCCGGTATATGTAAATTTAATTTATTCCAACTTTCGAAGTGTGGCAGAAGATCGGCAATGTCCCAAAATCAGCCATGCTTAAGGATAGGTACGCCTCCCGCTTCACCCCTGTACATCTTTTGATCAAATCCATAGTTTTGACGTTACAGAATGCTTTTGAAAATTCTTTAGCAAAAATCTTATTTTTGATGTTTTGGGATGTTCTTAGAAAGTTTTTTGGTCCGGCTCGTATTTTTGATGTTATGGAAAAATTTTTTTGGTCAAACCACATTTTTGGTGTTTTAAAAATTTTTTGTTCGTTGTATGACAAGGTTCCACAACCACGTGATGCGTCTTATATCACTCATATGTTATAGCAGTGGGTATCTCCTATCTTATATCGCTGCATGTTATGGCACAGGCAGGCCGGGTATCTTATATCACATCTTGTACCGTTTAGCATTGCCCATCTTGTAGCATTATGTAGGCTATACCACGTTCGATCCTATGTTATACTTATAACACACGCAGCGGCAAAAATTCTGTAACCCAAAAATAGTGTAAACTGAATTTATTCCGGTTTTCAGAAATTTTTCGACGTTTATCATCGAGCACTATCCATTGGCATAAAAAAATTGCAACAAAAAACAAAAAAAAATTTCAAAAAATTGAATTCTGGGGAGGGGTATTTTGGGGGGGCTGTTTTGGTTTCTCGTACATGGGGGGCTGGGAGGCCCCCCTAAAAAACCCCTTCTCCACGCCCAGGTGTGGTGATATGGCGGAAGAAAAACACCATTTTTCAACGTTTTTCGTTGAGCACTATCCATTGGCATCAACAAATTGCCAAAAAACAACAAAAAAATTTCAAAAATTGAATTCTGGAAGTGTGGTATTTTGGTTTCTGGGGGATGCGATACCCCCAAACCCACCAACGCCCAGGTATGGTTTGCACACAGAATAATATTTTGTTTGACATTTTGCTTTATCTGCCAGTTCTCTGGTTATGAGTCTGGACATGATCAAAAATCAAAAAACGTACTAGGGCCAAGCAACATACGTCAGTCGCGTGCGTTTGTTAACACTCAACGTTAGGGTGTAAAGTGCTTTCAATATAATATTTATTTGTCTTTAGGCCATTGTGGAGACATAATATTTTCCTTAATATTGATCATAATATCACGAGTAATATCTGAATTACGAATCCGACTAAAATCTTCTTTACACTTAGTTTTGTGTAAAGTTTACACTTAAAATTAACTTTAGTTCCAGGGCGTTGCGATAGCTTAATTTTTCTTCAAAATCTATGTGACGTCAGAATCACGAATCTGACTCTTATTTTCTCTACACTCCGTGTTGTGTAAAGTTTACGCTCTTCATTTTTTTGTTGATGTGTAAAGTTTACACTTACAAATTCATTTTACTTCCAAAGCGTTGCAAAACGTAAATGTTTTTCAAAATTTGTTTCTGTGAGGTCACCATTACGAATCTGACTGTTTTTCCTACACCCAGTAGTTGTGCAAAGTTACACACTGACAACAAAGTTCAGTTTCGGAGGGTTGCAAAAGCATAATTTTTCAAAATGTTCCATGTAAAGTCAGAATTGCAGAATCAGAGTGTCAGTGTTCTACACAACTATTAGTTACGTAAAGTTTATGCTGAAAAGATTTGATCCCTTTAAATACTGTAAGGTCGTCGTGTTTAAGAAAAAAGTTAATTCTGCTGTTCAGAACAATATTGGTTTTCTGCGTTCTCGGACTGCTGTCATTATTGTAGCATGTTAACCTATTAATTGACTGACAGATTTACGCAAATCATACCAATTAAAAGTAGGTTTTGTAACTAGCAAGGAAAAAATGTTGCGATAGGAGCAAAAAGGATGAATAATCTTGGAATTACGTATCATTAAGGATATAAAAGGAGGGGAATGGGGGAAAGTTACTTTTGTATGACCGTGAAAGTTGTATGAATCTACTGAAAATTAGAAGATCCCACAAAAAAACGCAAAAAAAATCGAAGTATATACTGCGGCTTCTGAAAAAATAGCGTGCCTTCCCAAGGCTCATAAAAAGAGATAATGGGGAAGCTTCAATGTGTTTAAATAACCGATTTACTTTTTTACCAATTTCCTGATATTCTCTTTCAACATGTAACCAATATTTCTGTAATCGTTAATGACTTCATGATTGAATTATGAGAAGCTTGCCATCTTGAAATTGCTGCCCCGTATCAGTGCGTGCCATGATAGCGGAAGAATGCTCTTTGTCGATTTTAGATGAGTGATCGCTTCCTTCCTAAGGAATAAGCTGTTCATGTTGCTTATTTTCACGTCGGAGGGGAAATTGTCTTCTGCAGGCCGCAAAATATACTTCGATTTTCTAACGGAAGTCTTACTTTTAGTAGATTCTTAAAACTTTCACAGGCATACGTAACATATGTAGGTAGACTTTTCCTTAGTCCCCACCACACATGGGCGCGGGGGGTCTGGGGGGTCTGGACTCCACCAGAAACCAAAAAAGACCCCCCCAGAAATCAAAAGACCCTCCCCCCAGAAATCAGAAGACCCCCCCAGAATTCAATTTTTTGAAAATTTTTTCGTTTTTTTCGCAATTTTTTGATGCCCATCGATAGTGCTTGATGAGAAACGTCGAAAAATGGTGTTTTTATCGCCATACCACCATTTTTAAGGCCATTTTTTGACCTTCAAAAAATCTTGGACCCCCCAGAATTTTTTTGCTGCCCACGTATGGTCCCCACCTTTTATTTCCGTAATGATGCGGAATTCCAAGTTTGTCCTTTTTGTTCCATCGGAGCATTTTTCTTTGCTATAGCTAAATATACAGTGCTTGTTTTGATTTCTAGAAGGTGCTTGTCTTATATCATTTGAATAACGCCCGGCATTTCTTGTATGTAGCCTTCCTATTTTATCTCACTGTCTTATGCTGAGAAGGATAAGAACTGCCAACGTTTTCTCAAAATGCAAATTTTTTAGTGGAAGCAGGTGCGAGCCGAATTTCTGGAATCAGGGGAGTATTTAAGAGGGCGGCTAGCCCCCCTCCCTTTTGTCAAAAAAATTTGGCGAGATAAACAAAGCATATGCAATTTGCAGTGGTTTTTGGCCGTCAAGGATAATAATTTCTCGAATTTTTCAGGTGCTTCGCGCCGGATAATACTAATTAATGACATTTATTTACTGTCTTTGCGACTTAAAACCCATTTTTTGCTCTTAAAATGACTTCTAAATTAATTTCAAGAGCAGAAACAGCTATTTCAGCAGATTTCTTCTATTTTCGAGCTCGACTTTCAAAAAATTTTCGACATTCGGCGCTAAATGCTACAAATACAGAAAATGAGTAGTGAATCGAGCTTCTCCACGTCCTTTAGCTTAAATTCTACGAATTCATCAGCGCTTTGCGCCGTATTTCCGCTAAAGTCAAAGAAATTTAATGATTTATTCGCACAAAAGTGTAAAAATTTTAGAATTCTTAGAACAAATGTTGTTTGAAATGTGATTTCAAATAAAAGTAGGCAACGTAAAACGCCGAAAAACGCTATTTCACACGCGAGGGGCAAATTTTCGGACCTATTTTTGACCGTTTTCGGAAAAGTTGGGGTACCGCCTCCCCTTAGCAAAATCCTAGATCCACCAGCTTGGCAAGCATTATCATAATGATTTAAGTAAATTCATTGAATAAAGTGATATAACCATACGTGGGCAGCAAGAAAATTCTGGGGGGTGCGAGATTTCTTTGAAGGTCGAAAAATGGCCTTAAAAATGCTGGTATGGCGATAAAAACACCATTTTTCGACGTTTCTCATCAAGCACTATCCATTGGCATCAAAAATTGCGAAAAAAACGAAAAAAAATTTCAAAAATTGAATTCTGGGGGGGGGTATTTTGATTTCTGGGGGGGGTATTTTTGGTTTCTGGGGGGTGCATACCCCCCCAAACCCCCCCACGCCCAGGTGTGGATATAACACCTAATTAGCCAGCTGATACAAAGTACTTCCGGCCAATTTTAGGATCCGCCGGAGACCGAACATCCTAAAAATATTCGGATGTCGGCATTTTGTAATGGCTCGAAATTTCGCATGGAGTTCACAACCATTTTTCAGTCGGGGAGGGGGTCAATGACCCAATTTTTGGTCAACAACGGACAAAAAACACCTAAAAAAGACCAAAACGTTTGATCTTTCTCAAGAAATATAGGGCGGTCAAAAATTTACTGGCTTGAGGGATGCGAGGGCGACCAACATTGTGTGGGTGGATCGCCCGTTTAATGCTGAGGTGGTAAAAAATTTCTCGGCCATTTCTGGGATGTTTTGACGTCGCTCAATCCGAATGCAAATGCTTTACACAATGTTCTGATTCTGCAATCTTGCTAGCCCATTCAAGTTCGAAGCTTCTGCTTCACTTTCACAGGCGATGGCAATCATAGGTAGCGCGATAGCGCTACCTGTAAAACGCTTCGCCATCCTTTTTTTTATATGTACATCACAGAGAGTGCGAAATTTTCATCACCCTCCCTAGTAGCAACAACGGCACACACCTCGGGGAAGTGAGGTTCTTTTAATCGATAGATAATTAAAAAACTCGATTTTGATTTTTTTTCACACCCAATACCGAGTTACCAATGAGTGTGTAAAGTGTAAACCGAAAAATCAAATAATTTGCGAAGGGCCGTTCTTTTAAAATGTTGGTCCTAAGTTGTAAATTACGAATCTGACCTTAAAATTTCTTTAGTCTCGCTGGTGGTTACACAAAAGTGTAAAGTATGCGGGTTTTTCACTCTGCGTGTTCTTCTGCTTATCTAGCTTAATTTCGGCTTCTGTGCAGTCCAATTATTTTTATAATGTAGAAGGTTACAATATCTCATGAAAAATTTTCTTCTCTTTTAAGCAATATTTTTTGATCTGTGATCGTTATAGTGTAAAGCGTTAGAGACAAAAAACAAATTTCTCAGCTACTCCGCTAAGTAGGACGAGAATGCGAATTATGCTTAAAATGTGCCCTGACCTTTGCGTTACCGATCCTAGTTTAGATTGTTTCTGTACACCTGATATTGCGTCATTAGCACAAGTGTAAAGTTTAAATTGAGAAGAAGTAAAGTATACGAGTTTTTTTACTCTTTGCGTGTCCTAAAGCTTATCTTAGTCAATTTAAGTTTTTGCGCGTGGTCCAATTTAATTTTTATAATGTAGAAGGTCAAAATATCTCAAAGAACCAAATTTTTTCTCTTTTTAATGCAATATTTCTTGAAAACTGCAACTCTCTCTAATTAAAGTTAATTTTTAGGGTAAACTTTAGGAAATTGCTGGGTTGCAACCAGATTTGTAAGACGCTATGGAGAACATTTTGAAATATAATTATGCTAAAGCGTAAGCTAAACATATGGCTGATCTAGGATTTCTCTGAAAGGGCCTTCGTTACCCCAAGTTTTCCAAAACAGCCAAAAATAGATGCAACAAATTGGCCCTCCACTTGTAAAAAAGCGTTTTTTTCGGCATTATATATGGTCTATTTTTATTTGAAATGATTTTTAACGCAAGCTTTTGCAAAATTTTTTTTAAAATTTTGAAAAAATTTTGCCAAAAAACCATTACATTTCATTGACTTTAGTGAAAATGTGGCGCGAATTGCCGAAAAACTTGTGAAATTTATCCGGGAGAACCTTGAAAAGCTTGATTTACTGTTTTTCCTGTACATGTAGCATTTGACGCGTAATGTCAAAAATATTTGATTGAAAATATAAAAAAAATGCTGAGACCGCTGCTTCTGCTGTTCACATTATTTTGAAAACTATTCCATAAGGAAAAACGGCTTCCAATCGCCAAAAAGTAAATAAATGTCATTAATATGTATTATTTGGCGCGAAGCACCGGAAATTTTGAGAAATTATGGCTGTTAACAACTGAAAATCATTTGAAATTACATATCCATTCTTTATCTCACCAGCCAATCTGAGACAATGGGAGAATCGGAGAGCCGCCCCATCCCGCTCCTCTTAAAGCCGCCTGTGACTGTACAAACTATTATTTGCAGAGAAGACATACATGTAGTAACATTCGCAATTCTGACATTAGGGGAACGTTTCCAAAAAAAGATTATGTTTTGCAAAGTTATGGAGATAAAATGAATCTTCAGTGCAAACTTTGCATCCCTACATTAATTAATTAGTGTAAATTATACATCTCAATGTAGAGAAAACCAACAGTCAGATACGGATTTCTTGATGTTGCGGATTACATTTTCAAAAAAACACGTTTTGTAACGCTTTAGAATTAAGATAATTTTTAGCGTAAAATTTACACATGGTGTTATTAAACGCGCCTATGTGCACTTTTGATCCTCGATATTTAGTACATTTGTACAATTCGTATAATGTTATACGAAGCTCATATCGGGAGAATGTAGACTGGAAAACGCAATCAAAAACGTCTTAATTTCACCCTAGAGTTGGAGCTTCACACCCTCAAAACAGGCACATAGCTAGTCTTTCAAATTTGGGGGTGAAACTAAAATCTTTAGGTTAAATATCTCATCAGCTACTAGTGAATAGGCAAAAATAATGGTGCGTTTGAACGTTTCTCAGCAAGCTCTAAACATGAGAGAAGAATTTTTTTAAATTTCAAAAACTTAATTTAATTATAATCATATTAAAAAACAAGTTGTATAAAATGGTTTCACGAATGATTTCTAGTCATTAGTTTCAAGATTTACCCTGTGTTTCACTATTTTTACTCAATGGTACATTGCAAAGAAAACTAATGCAGAAAATAATTATTTATGCGCAGAGCCAAAAAAATTTTGACATATTGCCAATTATCTTTCTTAATCATGGGCTGCTCTGAAGATAGAATTTTTACAAAAAACAATAAATCCGGCGCGAAGCGCCCGGAAATTTCAGAATTATTAGTTAAAAAATGTGTTAAAATCTATTCTGGCAGACTTTCAATTGTGCTTCAACAATTTTTAACTTTTTTCTGTGGTGGACTCTTGCAAAAAGCTCTACTTCCAATATTTTGAAGAGACTAGACCAACTCTAACCCCCACAGCTACGTGCCTGTTACGAAACATAGTGTAAAGTGCAAAGAAACGCGACCAAGAGCGCTGTAAGCATGTACAATAGCGCTAACCTATTCATAGCCGCAGTAGTTGACACATGACAAGCAAAAATGGACAAAAAAACATGTTGGTTTACCTCAGGTTTTAGTCTTTACACCACTATAACTGACTCTGTATTGAGTTCAAAGAAACGCGTTCAAATAAGATGTGTAACCCTTAAGACGTACCTACTTTTATATAGTACTTCGCACTTCCCAATTTATAACCGAGAGAAACTAAAAACGTGCTCTTTCGTCCACAACCAGGGTGTAAATTTTAAACTGCCAGAAATAAATCCGCATTGACTCTCAAATGAACGAGATTAAAATCATCGTATACCGCATGCAGCATGTTTTCATCGAATTATTTCTTTGAGGATTCTCTACTGGAGAATCAGGCAAACATAAATAAGTCTATAACTCGACTAAATGTGTTTTTTCCAACACCACACTTTTACAGTCTACACTGCCCCTCAGAGACTAATTCAGTTTTCTAATAAAAAATGCACGAATGACCTTATTTAGTTGTCTACAATTTAAAAAGCAGACTAAAGAAAATGCAAGATTGAGTTAGATAACTCGTATGGACCGACCAAAATCTAAAAAGCATATGTTAAAGTTACACCAAAACTTTACACGCTCATCACGCCCTTGCTATTGAGTGCAAAGAATAGAATAACACTACAAAGTTCCTGTTTATTATCTAATATTAAAAAACAGCATCTCTAAGATATGCCCTTTATAGCTGTAGGGAGAAGGATGTGCACAGTTGCTATGGGTACCCATTTATATTATAGGTAGTTACGCGATAACGCATTAACTATGATGTAATGGGTCTTGATCCACGGATGAAATAGCTGGCTTTTATCGATAAACTTTTTAGAATTTATGCTCAGACTTATGTTGAAATGACCGTAAATCAATTTTGTCCTCTTCGCATCTTTTTTCTGCTACAGAAAACAATTTAATTTGATGTTTTCTTCCAGACGTCCATGCAAGTTGTTTAAATCCTAGTTGTTGCACCAGGGCGCGAGACACAGTTGAATTATTTTAGTGCAATTCATCGTCAAACGTTTAAAAATTCATAAAAACAAAAAATTAAAAGAAACAAAAGATCGAGGGTTTCTAAGTTTTAGGTTTGTTATAATCAAATCAAGAGGCAGTCAGCGTAGCCTTATGAAGTCGCTAAAATTTCGCCATGGCTTCTATATGAGAGGATCCAATGTAGGACACGGACAGGAATAGATATATGATCGATTTTCTGTCGTCAGTACTGTCAGGATTGCGATCTTGTCTTAGAGGCAAACATGTGAAGCATGATAATCTTTTAGAAAGTGTATTTTTGGGCTGTAAACAATAGATACAACGTCAAAAACACTGTTTTTGTGTTTCAGACAATGTTCGTTCTTTCTAGAACATAAAAATTTTAAAAATTATAAATAATAAGAAATAACTGAGTAAGCTGAACAAAGTCTTGGCAAAATAGGAGTATATGGCGCGAAACGCCGAACATTCGAGACATTCGAGCCAAAAACTAGCAAAAAATGCTTGAGGCACACTTTTTACAACATTATTATGAAAGATTGACGATTCTTACGGAGTTAGCAGCCATTTTGCGAAAGGGGTGTCAGTAGCTATTCGGGGGGGGGGGGGCTAACCCCTTAATCACCTTCCTAAGAACATGTATGCTTAGGTCGTGTCAAGTATTCAGGAAGGAAGCCAAACGAAGTAACATGCTAGCTACAACAACAAGCAGTGAACAATTTATGAGGAGATAAAAAAGTATGAAATATCTGTCTTGAATTAATATATAAGTGAAGAAAGATAGTCCAGTACTATTTCATCTTTTGATTGTTAGAATCTTTGTGATTCTGCAACAGATTTTCTCATAAAGCCTTGGAATTTTTACAATCTATCGAAAATTAGAAGGAAAAGCATTAAAGGCAAAATTGAAAAACATTCGACGATCAAACAAGTCCTGATTTATGGAACAAACGCGTGTATTTTCATAATTTTTGGCGATTTTTAAAATCTGTATTATTTGTTACGCTCATAACTCATTACCACAATAATCATTTTTATATTATTTACAATATTGGCAGCTTTACTCACAATAATATATCATTCACGTATATGTAGCTTGGCTTGCCAGACTCTTATGCCATCAATTTTATCGATTTTCCGCCGCGATATCAGTGTCATCAAAAGTAAAATCTGACGATACCACGAAGCTTTGCATTCATATCAAAGTGCTATAATAAATGCTCGGAATCTGTTGATCAACCATTTATACTAAAAATTATTTAGTTTTATCATTTCAAAAAATAATATGAGACAAATCTTTTTGAACGATGCTAACTTAAGAAAACAAGAATATTTTTTGAACCTTATTTGCTTTATTGTAGGTATATTAAGAACTATGCCACAAAATGAACAACACTACAAAATGGTGCGAAATAGCTTCGATTATAGTCTGTTTCACATAACTTCGCGTATGCATTTTAGGAATTGTCATCGACAGTAGGCTCTGTCAGCTTATTGCCGGAGATGGTTTTGAAATTTATGCACGAAGTTATGTGAAACAGACTAAGAATCGACATAGCTTTTAATTCAACCTTGCGATACATATAAAATTTGTTTACTAGACATAGTCGTGGACAATTACACAGGGACTCGTATGTAATACGACGATCTTGGTGACCCCGACTGAACTGAATGGTTTTTTTAAATTTGATGAGACGGGTTGCAAATGCCCAGTAAAATCGACGAAGTTTGCAATCCGTGATTAGGTAAACAGCCGGAGCACTGCCAGCGTTTAAAAGCGCTGCCACAAATAGCAACATTGTTGCCACAAAAGTCACTTCCCAGGAAAAATACTCAGCAATTTGCGAAAAAATGGTCAAAGTTGTAAGCATGGCAACTATTAGAGCTTGCATGAACAATTTTACTTCTCGTTTAAATTCAGTGTTATTTAGAGTGAGCAACGATTTCCTTTTCATATTAATAACGACACAGCCAATCGCTGTGTACAAAATGTAACTGCGAGAGTTACACGGTAGGCGAACCTGCCTTAGCAGTTCGCGATAGCCATCACATAGCCAATACTAGTAGCTATCTATGATAGTGCACTGTGGGCTATGCCTTCGGTCTTCCCATTATTTCCCCAAATTTTCAATAATAAAAAACATCTAGATACTTGTCCGGTAGCATAGAGTTAAGTGTATGATAATAGTAATTGTTTCATGCATACCGCTTGTGCAATCGAGAACTTTCGATCTGAGATAAAAGTGATTCAGTATTACGTTAAATTGATCTTTGTTTAATTTACTGTAATGGTCCTTGAGGCCAGTGTACTTAACGTTGTAGTTTAGTCTGGCGTTTTTGTTTTTCGTTTGCCAGTCGTACGTTGATATAGTCCGTACGTTTTCGTTTTCTTTCTGCTTGTTGTCCGGCTATAGGCCGTGAATTCTTCGTCGAATTAAAATATAGAAAACCTACCCAGTGGTTTTTGGTTATACCGAGGGTTAGGTCGGCACATACCCACGTCGAGGACTTCCACCCATCTTAGTGGACTGATAGGTAAATTTCGTATGATAGTTTATTTTATTTGGAAATCATAATTTATTTCTCAAGCCAAAAATTGATCAAAAATATTATTTAATCTTTAGGGATGATTGATCAGCATAGAGCTCGTTGTTGTTGTTTTCATTGTTCAGCGTGCTACACATATTAGGAACCAAAAACATTTCGGATCAGGCACTGATTGAAAATAAGTTAAATAACAACTTGAGCTTGAGATAGGTCAACTGACCTCCGCGGCAAATTCCGAGACTAGGTAGGTAGCCTTAGGTCTTAGGGCGTAGCTGCTGAGATCACCCGACAAGAAGCAGCCAGCAATATTAGGGCTGAGGGGATCGAAGCCGTAAGGTCTGTAAGGGTCCAAAGATCGAAAGCCATTCAGAGCCGCGCGATCGGGGCCAGCACTAAGCGTAGACTTAAGTACCTACGTACCTAGGTAAATCTCGAAGGTAGATGTTAGGCCGGTTCTATGTCGATTCTTGTAGACGTCAGGCCCGCTACATTTACATTGGACGTTCCCTCCTTTAGGCTGCTAGCTACAGCCGAGCTGATCAATCATCGTAAACTTATTTTTCGATCCAAAAATCATCATTTTGGCCATCTAAAAATGTGTAACATTTCGTTCACCTTTGTTGTTGTATCGACCGCGATCGTGGCAGTGCGCAATTTAAGTAAGCGTCCGTGGTAAAGATTTTGTGTATCGTGGTAAAGCCATCGTTATTTTTCTATTTCCGTCGAACTTTCATCAACAAAGGCAGCTCTCACGCTCGTATATTCATTTTTCTATAAACGTCGACCCACAGGCGACGATTTATCATTTTTCTCTCCTGACGACGAAATTCCGTCATTTAGGTTCTTACCTACCTGTTTTTCTAACCACGTACACTTTCTTGCGCTTTAGGCTTAGTCCTACCTGTTTTCGATCATTTCACGTCAGGTATATCTTACTTCACGTAAGGAAGTACTATTTACGTGGAAAAACCTGTTTTTCGGATCAACAAAGGCCAAATTCGAAACATTTATTTCGGGAAAAATTTCGACGTACTGAAATTTATTTTACCCAAGGTCACATTTTTCGACATTTTTGACACCTAAAAATGGCAGGAAAAAAGGTTTTGCGGACACCGCCCGCTAAATTGAAAAAACCTTCTACGCCACCTACTTCAGCTCGCCAATTACCTACCGCGCCTGTTGACTCTAATAGCGCGAGTAATTCTGCGAGTAATGACACAATTACGAGAGACATAACTACTAAGGCGAATAATGATAAATTACCCGCGTCACTAAATGCCGCGAGTAATACACAGTCCGAAGATGAACTGTCATTGAGTACCATGCGATCTCGCATTAATCAAACTTCGATAACTAGATCGGACCCTAATATCGACAATTCATCAAGTCATACAATGATTGATAATACGACTACCATTAACACGGCAAATAATCCTGAAACCAGTTCGGAGCGCGAAAATCCCGATTCTGACGTAGAAAGTGATCATAGTCACAGCATAAATGCCGACAGAGAGCGTGCTAATGCTAATGTGACTAATGATCTTATTTTGAAAGCGCTACAAGCTATTCATTTGCAATTTTCGGACCTTTCTACGCGCGTTGATCAAGATAAAAGGAAAATGCGGATGAAATGCGTAAACTGCGTCTGGAGCTAAGCACTATGCTTAAACCCCAACCAGTGTCTGAATCGCATAGAGAATAATTCATCTGAGCGCGTTAACCACTCAATCGATAGCGCAAATTTTTCTGAATTTAATGCGCAAAGTGCGAATCGTGCGCAAAGTACGCATCGTGCATCTTCACTGTTGTCCACTGGCAACAGCGCATCAAATTCACGCTCACCTTCGGAAACTGTTCCTGAAAATATCATTCAAAGTTGTACGAATCGCGCGTCTGAGATATCTAATTTGTCACAGAATCCTGTAAACACGGGTTTGCAATCAGTGCAAAACTCGGGTTTTTCGGAAAATATACCTACGATTTCGCAGCCGTCGGTATCGATTTCGCAGACGTCGCGATCTCGGCCGTCGCTGTCCTTAAATCGTAATGCGCCTTCTTTTGTACCTAGTCCTTCTACTACGAACTCGCAGCAGCAATTGAATCCACCACCGCTGCAGTATTTTCCACCTCAAGGCGAAATTTTACCAAATAATTATGTACCTAATCCGATAAATGTGGAAATACCACCTAATAATCCTATTCTGCATTCTTCTAATATCGAAATGCAACCTGTCGAAATAAACCTATCTGGCATTAACAACGAATCTGCACATTTGCAAAACGAATCTGCGCCTCTCTCTGAATCATCTAGTAGGAGAAGACATGTCAAATTTTCTGACGAAAGCTCATCTAATAGCTATGATCGCCCGCGCAGCCGTCGCTCGCGTCGCAAAAGTCGATCGCGCAGACGACGTCATCGTCATAGTTCAGGTTCTTCATCTGAAAGCTCGCGTGGTGACTCACGTCTCGCTGATTCCTTGAATCGCGGACCATTTTTGCAGCAAATGCAATTTGCAATTGCTAATAAAAAATTTTTTGATGGCGATAAATCGGATATAAAAGCATATTTCGCAGAATTTGAATCGCTTGCCAATACCTATGATATTGACAAAGCTGATCGTTTAAAATTCGCTACTGGATTTCTTGACCCTTATGTTTTGCGTTTATACCGTTCGTTACCTGCTGATATACAACAATCGTATTCAAAAACGAAACAAGCGCTAATAACCGAATTTTGTCCAATGGACACCGGTGCGCTCTTTAATCGTTTTTTGTCACACAAACAGCAGCCTAACGAATCGGTTAAAGCTTATTATCTCTCGCTTCGCAAAGAGTTAATTAAATCTGATCCTTATCTTGAAGTTGACTCGCCACATTTCAATAATTTAATGCGACATCAACTAAAACAAGGTTTATTACCACACATTTCGAAAGAGGCATATCACAAAAAACCTAGAGCATCATTAGCTGAATTCTTGGACAATGCGCTAAGCGCTGAATTTGCTAACAAAGAATTTGAGGATAAAAAGGCAGTAACGCCTTACGTATCGGTAACAGCTGCTCCAGTAGGCAGCGCAGTACCTAAAGATACTCCTCGCGCATCTAACCAAAATGATTCAAATCGTTCACGTCATAAAACGTTTCATCGCTCATCGCGTGCTGAGAAACCAGAAAGTTCTTCTCGTAAATATTGTACCTTTTGCAAGCGCATAGGTCACACTTATGAGGAATGTTTCACGCGTCAAAGGCAAGAAACGGCTAATAATACTAATCAGAATACCCAAGCTGATCGAAATAATAATTCTATGGCTCGCAATCGCAGCCAATCGCGTTCTTTTTCGCGTCAAAATCGTTCGCCATCGCGTTCGAATTCGCAAAATAGACATCGATCTCAATCACGATATCGTAACCCTAGTCAACATCGTTCATCTAACTATGCGAATAATGATAATCGCTTTGAATCAAAGCAATCACGATCGAATTTTCGGCAAAATCGTAATGATTATTACCAAAATTCGCGTGCTAATTATCAAAATTCGCGTTACGATAATCGTTATAATACTCAACCGCGCCAAAATACACCTTTTGTGCAATTCCCAAATGAACAGCGTGGGACATACTATAACTCGAATTACCGCAACGACAATAATTTTAATCGCCCGTATGTCACATATACCGCAGATAACCAGCCCACCATGAATGTGCCCCCACCGCAGCCAACCCTTACATCTCCTCATGATGTAAACACGGTTACTGCAAAAGGGCCAGAATCTAGCGCGCGTCCCAATCTATTCGCGTCGCAAGAATTTCTCGAAGAGTACGAACGTTTACAACGTCGTCTCGCAACTTACGAAAAAATTAATCTACCTCCATCTAAGACGTTAGATCCTAATATTCCTATCGTAAGCCATGCTGGGACTAATTTACCCACCATTCTCGTTAAAGTTCATGGCGTTGACGTACCTGCTCTCATAGATACAGGTTCACAGGTCACCATGATGACCACGTCTGCATTCTTGCGTCTTGGTTTTAATTTACCACCTAAACAAGTTTCACAAGTCGTACATGGTGTAGGCGAAATCACTGCTGTCGTTCGTTATAAAGTAAATATGACTTTAACCATCGCAGAACAATCTATTTCTACCTCAGTAGCTATAATTGATCATTTGCCGGAAGACATGCTCTTAGGATATGATTTTTGCGAATCCGCACTCATGTGGGTTAATCCTATTGAGCGCTGTGCTTTTATAAACGGCATAAAGATTAATTTACTATCATCTCATGAAAAATTGCAATTTCGCGCGAAACCCAACACAACCACCTCTGGTGTTGTGTGTGTGCATGTTTCGTTACCTGAGCCTGTTATAATACAACCTAGGCATGAATTAATTACACCTGGCTATATAAGTCACGGTTCTTGCAATTTTGATTTCGCATTATTCGAACCAAATCCCGATTTTATGGAAAAAACTTCACTTTTTGTTGCTCCGTCTATAGTCGATGCTTCACAACCTTTAATACCTGTTCGCGTTTGTAACATCTCTAAAGCGCCAATTCGCATTGACTCTGGTGAAATAATAGGTTCTTTAACCTCTGATGCCGAAGTCGTGTCACATGTTTCATCTTTTGATGATAGGACACCAGAACTTTTTGCATCAATAAATAAAGCTTTAAACGGCTCCGCCGTTGATTCTAGACAACAGCAACAAATTCGTGAATTATGCTTAAAATACGACTCAATTTTTGCATTAAAAAACGAACCTCTCGGACGTACCCCCTTGATGAAACATCATATTGATACAGGGGATAATCCACCCGTTGTTGGAAAAACTTATCGTGTTGAACATTCTAGAAGAGAATCTATGCAGAAAATTATAAATGAAATGCTTGCGGATAAAATTATTCGACCTACAACTAGCCCATGGGCAAGTCCATTATTTCTCATTGGAAAAAAGGACGGTTCCCTTAGGCCAGTCGTCGATTATCGACGGTTAAATGACGTTACTAAAACGCAAGTTTATCCTCTTCCACAATTAGACGATTATTTTGATACCTTAGGCAATGCTGCATATTTCAGCACGTTAGATCTAAAATCTGGATACTGGCAAATTCCACTCGATAATAAATCTCGCGAAAAAACAGCATTTATATGTCCTGTTGGTCATTACGAATTTGAAGTTTTACCTTTTGGTTTAAAGAATGCGCCCGCAGATTTTCAAAGACTAATGGAGCTCGTGCTCGCAGGTCTAAATTGGAAATCTTGTCTCGTTTACATCGATGACATAATTATTTTTTCACGCACTTTCAAAGAACATTTAAAAGATCTTGAAAATGTCTTTATTGCTCTTAAAAAGGCAAACTTACGCGTAAAGCCTGATAAATGCCATCTTGCGCATGCAGAGGTAAAATTTCTTGGCCACAGCATAAGTGCAATGGGCATCGCTCCTGACATGTCCAAAGTCGCAGATTTAATCTCGTTTCCCGTACCAAAAACCGTTAAATCCTTGCAGAAATTCCTTGGCTTAGTCCAATGGTTTAAGAAATTCGTTAAAGATCTTGCTAAAATCGCTAAACCGTTATTCCATCTTCTTCGTAAAGATGTCGAATTTTGCTGGAAGGCTGAACACCAAACCGCCTTTGAGCTTCTGAAGAAAGCATTTACATCTCCACCTATTTTGCAACTACCAAAATTCGATGATGAGCACCAATTTATTTTAACAACTGACGCAAGTAACTATGCGTTAGGTGCTATTTTGACACAAAAACATTTACCATCCAAAAATCGTTTTATTCTTAGCTACGCTAGTCGCGTGCTAAATTCTGCCAAATGTAACTATGCTACTTCGGAAAAAGAAGCGTTAGCGGTAGTGTGGGCCATCAAGCATTATCGACATTATCTTTACGGTAAAAAATTTATTGTCGAAACTGATCATCAAGCGTTAACCTGGCTAGTAAACGTTAAAGACCCATCGAGTCGTTTACGCCGTTGGGGTCTCAAGTTACAGGAATACGAATATGATATCGTTTACGTTCCTGGTGCATATAATTGCGCAGCTGATCTTCTTTCACGACATCCTAAATATGATCACGCAGAACGAAAATATAAAGTCGAGCGCAAAAATGTCGTTAACATCGCAAATTTAGAATCGGAAGACTCTGAGTCAGATGATGAATCGGTTCCACCTGACCGATCGCGCGATAACGCGCCTGATGCACCAATTAATCATCCAAATGCGCATAATAACAATCCTACTGCGCAAACCGATCCTATCAATTCTAAACCACCTACATTTCGCGAACGCTTGTTACTTACCGATGCCGAAAAAGCTGAAATGCTGACACCTGCGCGTTTACTCGCTGAGCAACGTGCAGATGACGAATTGCATAAAATTCGCATCGCATTGAATGACTTAACAACGAAAAAATATCGTGACGAATTTTTCTCGTAAACGATGTACTTTTTCGTCGTTTCCAACCTAAGCGTTCACCAACTGTCGTTCATCAAATAGTCATACCCAAATCTTTGCGTCGCTTCATATTAACGGAATTTCATGACTCTATTTTCGGAGCTCATTTTTCATCGCGCAAAATCTTGCCCGCCATACAAATGCGTTATTGGTGGCCGCGCATGGAAAATGATGTGATCGCGTGGTGTCGGAATTGTGATGTGTGCTTACAACGTAAGGTCGCATTAAATTCCACATCCGTTCCGTTGCAACCAATCGAAGTATCCGCGCCCTTTGAACTCATTGCGTGCGATTGTTTGCATATGCCGCGATCTCCCTCCGGAAATGACCAAATTGTAGTTTTTATGGATTATTTTACAAAATACGTGGAAGCTTTTGCTGTTTCTGACATAAAAGCAACAACTATCGCAAATTTATTATTACGAGAAATTATACCACGTTATGGAGTTCCCAAGAAATTTTTGACAGATCAGGGGTCAAATTTTACATCTACCCTAATTTCGGAAGTTTGTAAACTATTAAACGTTCAAAAAATATTTACAACCCCATATCACCCCCAGTGTGATGGGTTGGTAGAACGTTATAATCGAACCTTGATTGATGGTTTGTCTAAGCTGAGTGCGCGTTCCCAGTATGATTGGGAGCAATTTCTACCTTTTGCATTATTTGCATATCGCGCGACTCCGCAATCATCGACTAATATATCTCCTTTCGAAATGCTTTATGGTCGCGAACCAGCATTTCCGCTTGACACTTTACTCATAAATGACTTTGTGATAAATCCGAATTTACCATCTGTTGCGGAAAAATACGTCATTGATTTAAAGCTGACTTTACAAGACTTGCATGAAATTGCGTCTCAAAATTTAACGCAAGCGCGTAAGCAGCAAAAATCGCAATATGACAAGTCCGTAACGCACACAAACTTTAATCTCTCGGATATAGTCTATCTCAATAATACCTCAGTCATTCAACCCGAAATCGGTAAACTATCACCCAAGCGTGTTGGTCCATACCGAATTATTGACTTACCTACGCCTGAAACTGCGAAAATCGCATATGTCTATAACCCTCTCATCACTCATCTCGTTCACCGAAATAGACTTCTGCCTGAGCCTAAACTACCTTATTCTGACTTAATTGTGGAAAAACACGCGTACGTCCCTGGCGATTTTGTGTTGGTAAAATTACCACATCGCCCTCTTGCCCCGGCAGTAGTCATAAGTTTTGAGGATTTACCGGGCAGGGAACAAAAAGCTAAGGACTGCGCGCCTATACGTTTATTAAATGGCTCTAAAACAGCACATGCCGTACCATTATCTAATGTTTTTCCTTTTGCAGACCCATGGCTGCACAAGGTACCCCAAGCAAGGAGGCATTGCTGGAGGCAGCTGGTCGCCAATGCAAATTTGAGGGGCGTGATCCCGCGTCCCTAGATGAATTTCGTTCGGCTTTGACCAATATGGCGTTGGAGCGGGGCTTGGTTGTACCAGACCCGCTGCCGCAAAACGACGATAGTCGTGTTGGCGGTTTAGAGGCACTCACCGCAAAATGGATTAAACATAAAGCAGCACATAAAGTCAAAAATCATACTAAGCGTATTAACGACCAACAACTCTGGTGGGAGAACAGACTTGGTAGATCTCCTTTGGTAACCCCTCGTGTACCAAAGAACAGAGTTCTACCCACTGTTATAATCTCCAACGACCAGAAGTCGTTTGGCGCCATTTTGGCGTTGATCCAGCCATCGAATATGACAAATGGCACGCTATTCTTAGGCTACGACTCTGAATTTGTTAATGACAGAAAAGGCAGACATTATAAGACCTGGGACTTGCGTTTTCAGCAATTATGTCCCACTTACCAGGACCTCCATGGCCCATTCGTACGCTACGTCCAAGTTGTGAGCGCGAACGGCCATGTGTTCTGTTGGGACCTGGCGAAGTTCCCGCAACCTCCGTTCGGGCTTCACCAGTTGCTCGAAACGCGCTTACCAAATGTATACATGGTTTGCTATGACCCTACGCAAGATCGACTTGCGTATTTTCACGTGTACGGGCCAACCTTTGAGGAAATTTTGGCAATTCCGGATGCAGAAATTTGCAATAAACTGCACTGGAAGGATCCATTCATTGCAAATTTTATCGATATTCAGCCACTGGCGAGACAGTTTACTCGTCGTTTTCGTATCACAGCGCATTCGCACACGTTAAAGCGCTTGGCTGAATTCCTTTTTGACATGTATATTGATCCTAATGCGCCTGATAATTTCGGACAGGCGTGGAGCTTACCGTTAACTCGGGACATGCAGCATTATTTAGCGATGGACGCCCTCATAACTATCGATGTTTTTATATTGATAGAAGGGACCACGCAAAATAATCGCATTACTGACAATAGAAAGCCTATGTCGGTTTCGTTTATAGGCGATGAATTGCACATTAAGGCTAGCTGCCCGAAAGCCAGAGTGCGTATACCGTTGTCGACTAGTAAACCACCACAAGGCCAGTTGACCAGCACAGCTGCTGAAGTCGAAGTTGATTCGAATGGCAGAAGAGTTAATTAGAGTTGAGGACTTTTATGGCCCAGCTCCGCAACTTCCAGCAGCCATAGCTGCAGCCACCACCGTTGCCTCAGTAACGGAAGCGTTGGCTCACACTAATGTTTTCGACAATCCTGACCTACAAGTTCAGGGTTTGCAGGCCGTTGCCGACTCAGTTTTGGGTCCGGCTCATGCACCTGATACCGAACCAAAATCTAAACCAACCAGTTCGAGTACACCAGCTTCTGTGTTTTTCGTCGCAAACCAATATTCCTTACGATTCGCCCATGGTCGATGTAGAACCATCGATCTCCACTGAGGATGACGATTTATCTCCTAAACGCTTAGTGATGGCGTTATCTGACGCCGAGGCGGAAAGACAAGCTAACTTGTTGCCACCACGTACAACACGCGTGGCATTGGCCAGAAAAGGGGCTGTTACCGTTTCGCAACCGGTTGTCTCACAATCGCTTGCGGCGGACCAACAAGCACCCTTGGGCATCAGTTCGCTCGCACCTTTACCGACTTTGCAGCCGGGTTGGGTAGAGCGTGACTCTGAGCCCAACGTGATCATGACTGAGATTATAGGCTTTCCGCCGATACCACAACGCACATTACCCGCACATGAAGTACCGCAAGTAGCGTTGTACACGCAAGTCGCGTCTCATTCCGCGCCACAAGGCGTGTCGGCACCGGATACTCGTTTTATGGCTCCTATGGCCATGACGGGTGTGTCGAGTACTGTAGCGACTATTCAACCACAGATTACTCAAAGTCAATCATCAAATATGGAAGTCGCAATACCTGCGCACGTTCAAGCCATTCGCGAACGTATGTCCGCGAACGAAAGCGCTAGAGTGCAAAATCGCTCGCGCTACGTACAGCACTTTTTCACCATGATGGAAAATATGACGCGTGAACCACCGTGCACTATCGCGCCAGTCGTCTTGCACGAGTTACGTTCTTATCTGGGTGAGGTCGAAGGAACGCGTCTGTACGATCAGCTGGTTGAAGCTGCCCAAGTGTACTTTGACCGAGTGTACGCAATACATTTGCAGTACGCAACTTCGACTGACTCTCCCTCGCGTCCGTTAGTGTGGTCTACAATCGCACAGCCTTTGGCTGATGCCAATTGTGAGCCCGCACCTCAATTTATTAGTGAATTGAGCGTGTTTAACCGATTATTTTACCCAGACCAATACTTCGTGCGCATACGGTTCTTTATTACAACCGGAATGATGTTGTACGAGGTTCCACTACAGTATTTGGTGGTGCATCCGCACCTTGACGCACTGACTGAGGTGATTGATGGCGTTGCACATCAGGTTTGCCCGGAATTATATCCGCACAGAATGTCTCCAGCGCCAGATCACCTAGCGCCCATTTTAATATCGACGCGTCAGATGGTCAATATTTTTGATACTTTCCGAGAATTTCAATCATTATATGATTTGGAGTATCGACACATGACGATCTTCTCTTCAATAGACGTCATGCGCGCTACAGCGCTTTTGGAATTTTGGATAGGAAGTTCCACTTCTTTGCGTACGCCTACGGTAATCCCGGAATAGGCTGGCGCATGGTGGAGCAGCTACGTCGTATGTTGCGCGTAGCGTTCCTTGGTGAATCTTATACACCTTCGCCAAGTGAGGCTTTCCCGGAATTCCCGGACTTAACGGCACGAATCAAAAGTCCACATGTTTTACATAACATGATTCGGCAAATTCGGTTAGCAACCGACCCGCCACTCGAAGTTCCGGCTCAATTTGATTGTTTCCGAGGTCAATCAAAAATCTGTGTTTTACCTCAAACATCGAATTCAAGGCGAATTAGAGAAAATTCGTAGAGAAAGGCGGCAGGCATCCTCGCAGGACCCGAGCGGATCCGCAGCAAGCCTTGATATGCCAGAAGTCGATCTTTCTTTGGAAGCACAAATTGAAATGCGTAGAACACGCATGACGATCGAGAAACGCGATCGTGAGAATTTGGCGACGGAAATGCCAAGGCGTGCGACGAGATTACGCGCCGCCGGTTCTCTTGCTGAATCTTCAGAAGTTCGTCATATGTCAGAAGACAAACATAAAGCCAAATTGAATCGATTTTATGACACTAAATCCGAGCACACTTTGCGTCGGCTAAAAAATTTGGAAAAGCAACGAGTCAGAAGACTTGTTCAAGCTGAAGTTGCAGCTAAATTGAAAGCGCGTTTAGGCCAAAAGGGATCGAGGCGGCAAGAACCGCAGTCATCCCGGCAACGCTATGCTCAAACGCATCATCGTTCACAATCACAAGCACAACAGCAAACACAAGTAAAACCACATATACAGCAATACACACGACCGCAGACCCAACCGCGGCAACAGCAGCAATTCACGGAATCGCGTGAGCGTTCCGAGGCATATTCGCAGGCCGATGCTGGTCATCTGTTGCGCTCGCAACAGCAGCAGCCTTATGAATATCGCCGTCCGCCACAGTCGAACCGCGGAACTCATCGGGGCCGGTCACAATCCCGTCAACGTCAACAATGGGACCAGTCGTATCGCTCACCGTTGGAACAAAGTCAACCAGCCACCGGGGTCTATCAGCCACAACCTCGACCCGGTCCACTTTTGCCAAAACCGTGGCCTGTTACGCAACAACAACAGCGTCCACGCGAACCTTCACGTGAACAATCTTATGGTTTTACGCCGGAGCAATTATTTACTCCGACGCCACCTATACCGCGTTGTTACGCGGATGACTACGAGGACGATGACGATTTTGAGGACGACGATCGACCAGTCAATCCACATCGACGCTTACGCCAACATCTGTACGGGCGTAGGCAATCGCCATACCAGTACCGCGAGCGTTCGAATACGCGTCGCGAACCGGAATCGGATCAAGAATATTTTCAACGTCAACGACGTCGCGGAAAATTGTATGGCTCGAAGGCCAATTATCAGGATCGCTATTAATTTACAAGTTCGACGTACAGAACTTTTTGGAACTCTGCGACGGCGTCGAATTCGACCAGCAGCTTTTCGTCAATTTTTTTGTTTTTCGTCCTGATGTGGATTCCAGGACTTCGTGTATCGTTTATTTCCTGTGTATTTTTTCTCTTGTCATTTTTTCTCTTGCTGTAAAATTTTTCTTTGACGGTGCTTGTATTTTTCCCCGTTATCTCGCATAATTTGCCATTTTTTCTCGTTTTTATTGTTACCTCGTGTTTTAACTCGTCAGTGTCTTTAAATTTTTGCTCAGCATAATCTTGCCTTATCATTCCGTATTTTAATTTGTCTTTTGCTCAATTAGCGGTGTTACTATTATGGTACCTTAACTCTTTAACGGACAAGGGGTTAATTTACACCCAATCTAAAAACTTTTTCAATTCAAAATTTTTCTCATTACCCGGGGACTGAAGGAGGCTAATGGGCAGCGAGATCAAATATTATGCTATGCTGTCCAAGACTGGAGTTCATCATTACTCGGGCAACAATATAGTTATCCCTAGCGCCATTGAGAGTGTTGCTCGAGAGGTTTCCTGAGTGCGAACGAGGTCATGCGTTGACCGTTACCTATTATCGCTATTTGTTATTTTTTTCGTTCTTTTTATTTTCGTTTTTCACGTTTGCTCAGGATGAGGCGTTGCGGACGCCAGAGTTGAGGCGTTGCGAACGCCAGAGAGCCGAGTTGTAGAGCGTCGCCGACGCTAGTGTTGATGGTGTACCCCGAAAAATTCTCCACTTCGTTTCAAATTTTTTTCTATACGTGGGGAGTGTAACTGCGAGAGTTACACGGTAGGCGAACCTGCCTTAGCAGTTCGCGATAGCCATCACATAGCCAATACTAGTAGCTATCTATGATAGTGCACTGTGGGCTATGCCTTCGGTCTTCCCATTATTTCCCCAAATTTTCAATAATAAAAAACATCTAGATACTTGTCCGGTAGCATAGAGTTAAGTGTATGATAATAGTAATTGTTTCATGCATACCGCTTGTGCAATCGAGAACATTCGATCTGAGATAAAAGCTTATTCAGTATTACGTTAATTTGATCTTTGTTTAATTTACTGTAATGGTCCTTGAGGCCAGTGTACTTAACGTTGTAGTTTAGTCTGGCGTTTTTGTTTTTCGTTTGCCAGTCGTACGTTGATATAGTCCGTACGTTTTCGTTTTCTTTCTGCTTGTTGTCCGGCTATAGGCCGTGAATTCTTCGTCGAATTAAAATATAGAAAACCTACCCAGTGGTTTTTGGTTATACCGAGGGTTAGGTCGGCACATACCCACGTCGAGGACTTCCACCCATCTTAGTGGACTGATAGGTAAATTTCGTATGATAGTTTATTTTATTTGGAAATCATAATTTATTTCTCAAGCCAAAAATTGATCAAAAATATTATTTAATCTTTAGGGATGATTGATCAGCATAGAGCTCGTTGTTGTTGTTTTCATTGTTCAGCGTGCTACACATATTAGGAACCAAAAACATTTCGGATCAGGCACTGATTGAAAATAAGTTAAATAACAACTTGAGCTTGAGATAGGTCAACTGACCTCCGCGGCAAATTCCGAGACTAGGTAGGTAGCCTTAGGTCTTAGGGCGTAGCTGCTGAGATCACCCAACAAGAAGCAGCCAGCAATATTAGGGCTGAGGGGATCGAAGCCGTAAGGTCTGTAAGGGTCCAAAGATCGAAAGCCATTCAGAGCCGCACGATCGGGGCCAGCACTAAGCGTAGACTTAAGTACCTACGTACCTAGGTAAATCTCGAAGGTAGATGTTAGCCCGGTTCCTCGTCGATTCTGTAGGCGTTAGGGACCGCTACATTTTCAAAAAGAGCCATTATTGACAAACAAATTGCATTAGGAATAACGAAGGAATATAGCCGATACTTATCCAGTATCGAATAATCAATTTCGGCATATAATCCAATATAGTTGAACAATTGAATGAATATGGAAAGCAGAGGGCAAAAGGTTAGCAACCGTTTTGTAAATTTTGCGGTAAAAATAATTTGTAATTCATCGGAAAAACAATGGCGTAAAACCTGTTCATTGCTACTATAGTATTAATAAATAGCACGGACGTCATCAAAACATTGACCATAAACATCAAAGCGTAATGAATATCAGAGAGCGATAAGTGATATAATACCAAAGCGGCTCAATAAAAATAGTGCAACAGACGGCAAGATCACCAACTCATGCAAGCCGATTGCCTTAGCGATTATAAAATAAGTGTTGGAGAAATGTTCCGAATTCTGGCATATGACCAACAAAACGGTGGCGTAGAGGAGGAATAAAAATATGGCGATTGTTGCGTAAGAGTAAAATATCAATATCGCCAGATCATCGATAATTAATAGACTCGCATTACTGCTTTTGTGACTCATTAAGACTAAGTAAGTGCTTGAGTTATCATCAACCATTGCTGTAATAGGAAGGCAGACATAGGCTGTTTTGCTGAAAAAATTACAAAGTTTCCGAACATAAATAACACGTGGAAACAAATTTGTAAAATCAGATGGTCAAAGCTTTTGTGAAAACCCAAGTCTTTTATTCTAAGCGTACTGTGACTCAAGAACCAGAGCGAATTCAAAAAAAACAAAAAAACGAATTTACTGGAATTTATGCTCTACATTTATAAATGCATTAGATCCAATCAATAGTCTGAACTGACTTGTTTGCAGGCGCTAGCCTTAAAAAATTTAAATTCGACGTTTGCCTTACTGTAGGGCTAGAACCAGTCAATGTAAAAAAACTATAAAGATGAAACATTTTTTTAAAAAATTTATCCTCACAAGCAATAGATAGGATTTCAATTTTGGAGTAAATTTGACTATCAATACAAGTTGGACATTGAATGTACAGAAAAACAAAAACGCCCACAGTGAATTGTTTTGTCATCTATCTTTTGAAAACTGCACCTCCCAGGTGTTCCTCGTTATAAACGGAGGTCATTCACGATGACCGGCTGAGCTAACATCATTTAATTTTCCATCTAAAAATTTCGAAAATTTCTCCCATTTTGAGTAACTTCATTAAGTTTGCGTGCATTTTTATCATTATTGTGTTTGTGTGTATTTCTTAACTTTATTGTGTCTGTGTGCATATTTTTCTCGTTCGAGTTTGGGGGTTGTGACAAAATTTTGTTGTCCTGATCTTAATCTCGATTTTTGCCATGCCAGGCAAAAAAGTAGCCGGAAAAATGGCTAAAATGGAAAAAACCCGTGATAAGTCGCCTAAACAGGCTAGTGACCCAGAGAGTAACCCGAACTCCGCCTAATGACTCAGATTCAGACCACAGCGCCAATGCACAAATCTGTGCAAATGCTGACAATGTTGCTAGCGCCAATCAGACGCTCAGTGTCCAAAATCCGAACTTAAGTGTTAGCTCTCAGCAAGCTAATCAAGTTGCAAACAACAACAACATCACACTTTGCCGAATCATGAATGAAACAACGATTGCAAATCACCAACATTCGGCCTTCTGACACAAACACGCCTTAGATTGCCAAAAATTGCAATTCAGATGATCTTTTGAATGCGATATTTGCTCACATGCAGAAAACGCATCGCCATTGATCATGTGCATGCACAAGCAAAATGCAAATTCTGCAATCGCTGATTTGCAGCCTAGCATGCTGCAACCGATTACCGGGAAAATTGCTCATCAACAATTGCTCGACAACAATTGCTCGCCAGCAATTGCTCGCCCAGCAATTGCTCGCTCAGCAATTGCTCGCCCAGCAATTGCTCGCCCAGCAATTTCTCGCCCAGCAATTGCTCGCCCAGCATTTGCTCGCCCAACAATTGCTCGCTCAGCAATTGCTCGCCCAACAATTGCTCGCTCAGCAATTGCTCGCCCAACAATTGCTCGCCAACAATTGCTCTTACAGCAATTGCTCGCCAAATGTTTGCTCGACGAACAATTGCTCGCCTAACAATTGCTCGCCCAATCACCAACAATTGCTAGCCGAACGATTACTTGCTGAGTAATTGCTCGCCAGTGAATTAATCACATGGGAACCGCTCCCTAAGCATTGTTGCTTCTAATTTATTTGAATCAGCAATTGTCAGTTTATATCGTGATGTTGCATACATTTGCGCTCATGCATTTATCTATGTACAGATTGTTACGCTTTTGGTAGGAAAGAGGAGAAGCAGAGTTTCAGTTTGAAAGTATTCATTTTTAGTGTACTAAAATGATTTTCAAATTCCATTTAATTTTAATTTTCAGTTCTAATGCACTCGATAAAGTCGACAGGTGCTGGGCGACCAATTGTTGGCGAGCAATTTTTGACGAGCAATTGTTCTCGAACAATTGTTCTCGAGCAATTGTTGGCGAGCAATTGTCTGCACACGCCTGGCGATTGCTCGCCAATCAGCTTTGATTAGTCAAGAAATGCATTTTTAAGTTTTTTAATTCGTTCTATCAGTTACAAGCTGATCATTGAAGCAAAGTAATTCGAGTCGGAAATTTTTCCGATTTTCAGAACAGGTATTTGGCAGCGCAGAATTTTTTCAGTCCGATGGCTCTTATGCGGATTTATTCAAAAGTATGAACAGAGAATGGTAGCACAAAATTTCTGTTCTGAAGATGTTGTATTCGTTTGCCCAAATAAGCTTCTATTAATAGTACCTAATGGTACGCTGATAACACTTGGAATGGGATGCGTTAAGCAACTTCTCATAAATACATAATCGCAGTGCCTCCAGACGAGGAAACGTGCGTGGAGGGACGCATATCTAATGAGCTTGAAAATTTTCCGCCTTAGCATACAGAAATAGGACAAAAATCTAAGTCGAATAAATCGATTCGCAGTTTTATATTTTCGTTCGCTATCTGTGTGGCAATGCCTCTAGAATTCGTTCTGACTTTTAAGTCTGATGCTTAATAAGATGTTATAACTATTGCTGTCGACTTTATTGAGTGCATCAAAATTGAAAATTAAAATTAAAAACATTAAAATGCATTTTTAGTAGGTACGCTAAAAAGGTATACCTTCAAACTACTGCTTCGTCTCTCTTTCCTGCTAGAAACGGTTCAATCTTTACGTACATAGATAAATGTATGCTGCATCACAGCAAAACTCACTTTTACATTAATTACAATCGCTCAACAAGCAATCGTTCGGCTAGCAGTTGTTGGTGATTGGCGAGCAATTGTTCGCCGAGCAATCATTTGGCGAGCAATTGCTGGGCTATCAATGGTTGGCGAGCAATAGCTGGGCGAGCAATTGCTGGGCGAGCAATTGCTGAGCGAGCAATTGCTGGGCGAGCAATTGCTGGGTGAGCAATTGCTGGGTCGAGCAATTGCTGGGCGAGCAATTGCTGGGCGAGCAATTGCTGGGCGAGCAATTGCTGGGCGAGCAATTGCTGGGCGAGCAATGTGCTGGGCGAGCAATTGCTGGGCGAGCAATTGCTGGGCGAGCAATTGCTGGGCGAGCAATTGCTGGGCGAGCAACTGCTGGGCGAGCAATTGCTGGGCGAGCAATTGCTGGGCGAGCAATTGCTGGGCGAGCAATTGCTGGGCGAGCAATTGCTGGGCGAGCAATTGCTGGAGCGAGCTGTGGTGCTGGGCGAGCAATTGCTGGGCGAGCAATTGCTGGGCGAGCAATTGCTGGGCGAGCAATTGCTGGGTGAGCAATTGCTGGGCGAGGCAATTGTTGGGCGAGCAATTGCTGGGCGAGCTGGTGCTGGGCGAGCTTTGGTGTTCACGAGCAATTGTTCTCGCGCAATTGTTGGCGAGCAATTTTCCGCACACGGCTGCAACCAGCGTCAACCGTCACTGCAAAATGCGGGCCAGCTTGCATTTCGCTCGTTTTGCAAATGCTGACTTGGATTCGCATGTGCAGCTAGCAGCATCAATGCCCGTCTGTCGTTCATCAGTCTCTGAACGTCCTAATCAGCAAATTGCAACGTCGTCGTCGTGCCCCACCATCACTGTAAACGCTGAGCAGCAACATTTTGCTCGTTTTGCAAATGTTGAAGTGTCTCTCCGAGTACAGCTTGCGCCGTCAGCCATTCCATTGATCTCTAGACAAGTTAACCCAACGAGTTACCCGCACTCTATGCAACGCACATTTTGCAAAGTCAATATTTTTTGTTAAATCTAGGTGCATCGATCCCATGCGGATCCAGATACCACCTCAGCATCATCAAAACCGAAGAGTTCATTATTCAGACCAAGTTTCTAACTCACCGTCCGAAAAGGTCTGTGCATTGTAAACCTGTTTTACGATGTTCTTGTCACCGTCATTGTAATTATGACGCTTCATCTTATAGCTCATCTAATGCAGGTATCCGTTACCTAGCTGACTCTATGAACAGAGGTCCATTTTTGCAACAGATTCAGATCATGCTAGCAAACAAGAAGTTTTTCAAGGTGGAAAAACGGAAGTTCTGTGGATATTTTCACAAACTTGAGAGACTAGCAGGAGGTTATAGAATTGACAAAAAATCGTGTATTGAGTTGTTGTCATCATTTTTGACACCTATACGACTTGCTTGTTCCGCTCCCTACCCTCCCAGATTCGCCAATCATATGAAGACACGAAACAAGCATTAATTGAAGACTTTTGTCCAATCAACACAGATACGCTGTATGACAAACTTCTTGAGTGAAAACAGCTCCAATCAGAGTCGGTACACACTTATTTTTTGGCATTACACGAAGATCTCATTTGCGCTCAGCCTGAAGTCCAGGTTGACTCCCCAGCTTTCGACAAAATGCTTCGTCATCAGCTTAAAAGGCATGAATCAAGAAATCTCCAAAGAAGATTCCATCAGAGCGCTTGAAGCGCCATTGCATGAATTTCTTTATGCTGCGCGTTGTATAGAGTTTGTGAACCTAAGGTATGCTTCAGTCAAGTAGCCTACCCCGTATTTACCTGCAACATCTGCTGCAATATCTAGTAGTGTGTTGCCAAAAGGTAATTTTTGTCATTCTACATATCATCAGAATGACACCCCATCAAACTTCGTCTTTTTTAGCATTGCGTCCAGAAACAACTAATGCGTTGATGCAGCCCTACTGTGTTTATTGCAAACGCATGGGTCATACACAAGATGAATGTTTTCAGCATCCGCAAAACAATGATAGCATAAATCATAACAGCCATGCTCACACTTTCAGCGAGTACGCGTCTCATCAGCATAGCCAATCTAGGCCATCATATACAATGCTCCAATATTACGACTCCCATCAAGATTTTTGATGCCCGAGTAATGATTTTTGTTGAGATTACGGTAATCGCCAAAACAACTACCGTAATTCCTACGATAATACACAGTATTACAATGATAGGAATGTATATGCAAACAACCATTTGCAGAGCATTCTCCGACCTATCATCAGCCAAACAACTCATATCAACAATTTTTGCAGCCACCCATGCATTCTGATGTTCCAGCTGTCACATACTCGGTATCTTCAACCCCCACTATTATGTTTCTCCCACCACAACTGAACTATTCGTCACATAATAACGATAATTTTGTCATTTTGTCTGTTTTGACTTCTGATAAATCAGAACATCTTTTCACGTCACAAGCATGTCTACAGGTGTATCATCGGCTACAGAAGCGATTTGCTGTATATGAAAAGTTGAATCGGCACGTCCCACCTACTCATGTAGCTAACACGCCATCAGTTAGCCATGCATCTACCAATTTGCCTACCACTAAAGCTCAAATTCATGGTGTGAAACTGCCTGCTTTGATAGATACAGGAGCTCAAGTAACCATGATGACTATGAGCGCTTTTCTGCGCTTAGGTTTTTAATTGCCATCATGGCAAGTAGCAAAGGTTCTGCAAGGAATGGGAAAAACAACAGCCACTGTGTGTTTCACCTATTTAATGCAAAATCGCCGAACAAACTACACCAGCTATCGTCTCTATCCAGAAGATCTTCTTCTTGGTGATTTTTGCAAACAAGCACTGCTTTTCGTCAACACAGTTGAATACTGTGATTTTGTCAATAGTCATTGTATTGAATTGCTCTCAGAAAGAAGAAAAAGGAGCTACATGTAAACCCAGATGCGCAAGTCAACGCGTCCGGTTTGTGCAGAATGCAACAAGTTTTGCCATCAGTCACACTTTTTCAACCCCCACCAATGTCCCAAGAATTGTTGGAGATGTGCATCACTTCAAGGATGCCTAACATCATCGGA
>JAVLUZ010000311.1:79992-165933 GCA_036768485.1 Mermis nigrescens
ACGAGAGTTACACGGTTTGGCGAACTTGCCTTAGCAGTTCGCGGTAGCCACTCACATAGCCAATACTAGTAGCTATCTACGATAGTGCACTGTGGGCTATGCCTTCAGTCTTCCCACTTTATCCCTAATTTTTATTACAAAATTCTATTAGATACTTGTCCGGTAAACCAGAGTTATGTATATGCTAACATCAGTAATTTGCTTTGTAAGAGTTATTGAATGTACGATATCATTGCATTATTATGATCATTTTAGTAAAACGCGTATATTGTATTATTTTACGTTCAGTTCTATTTTTTGTGAGCGTCGATGGACGCCAACGTTCGTATTCCATATTAGCTTGTTACATAACCTATAATATCGTTCAGTTCTATTTTTTGTGAGCGTCGATGGACGCCAACGTTCGTATTCCATATTACTTTTTACATAACCTATAATATCGTTTAGTTCTATTTTTTGTGAGCGTCGATGGACGCCAATTGAGACATGTAAATTTGTTTTTAACGAATTGGTCGATGTTAGTGAGTTTGTCGTAATATATGGCAGTGTATGATTTTTCCTAAAATATATTGGTTGGTTTTACATCGTCGAAGACTTCTATTAGTGATGGATTGGAATGGTGAACATTTTTAATTATTTATCTCTTTCAAAATTCTATATTCTTTTCTCACCCAAAATTGGTTAAAAATATTATTTAATTATTTCTGATGACTGATCAGCTTAGAGCTCGTTGGTGTTGTTTTCAAAGTTCATTGTGCTACCTACATTAGGAACCAAAAACATTTCAAGACAAGTGTAAACTAAGAAAAGAAGTTAATTAATCAACTTGAGCTGGGGTGAGATAGGTCAACTGACCTGGCGGCATTCCGGGATTTAGGTAGGTACGAGTGTTAGGATTTAGGGCGTAGCTGCTGAGACTCCCGACGAAAAGCGGTCAGCAATATTAGGACTGAGGGAGTCGAAGCCGTAAGTCTTCAAGGGTCCAGAAAATCGAAGTCATTATTTGACCACGCGATTGGGACCAGCGCTAAGAGCAGATTTAGGTACCTAAGTAAATCCTGAAGGTGAATACATACATCCGTTTCTATGTTGATTTTGTAGACATAGAGCGGATTCTCCATTGTATTTATACTGGAGGTCCCATTTATCCTATGTATTTATACTGGAAGTTTCCCCCTTCGAGGTTGCTAGCTACAACCGAACTGGTCAGTCATCTTAAAAATTATTTAAATACCCAAAAATCATTATTTTTGGCTATCTAAACATGTGTAACGTTTCGTTCACCTCTGTTATTGTGTCGACCGTGTTCGTGGCAGTGCGCATTTAAGTAAGTGTTCGTGGCAAAGCTTTTGTGTATCGTGGCAGAGTCGTTTATATTTTTCCATTTCCGTCGACCCTCTGGCGACAAAGGTGTCAAGGACACTATTATTTTTCCATTTCCGTCGACCCTCTGGCGACGAAGGTGTCAAGGACACTATTATTTTTCCATTTCCGTCGACCCTCTGGTGACGACAACTTTCCATTTCCGTCGACCCTCAGGCGACGATTCCTCATCATTTTCCCTCGACGATATATTTTGCCACATAGGTTTTTTGCCTACATGTGCTCTAAGCTCGCATGCTGTACGCTGCTCACGCTTAGTCTTACACATATCTTTATATTTTCACGTTAGTTACAGCTTACCTAGTGTAAGTGAATACTATATATGTGAAGATACCTTTTTCGATCTCGAAAAAAGGTTAAATTCGAAACATTTTTCGCAAAATTCCGATTTTGTCAAATTTCTATTACCAAACATTACATTTTTAAACGTTTTCATACCTAAAAATGGCTGGTAAGAAAACTTTAAAAACGTCTCCGGTGAAGAAAAAGCCTTCGACTCCTTCTAATTCGGTTTGTCAACAAAAAACCGTACTTGCTGACTCTAATTCGAGTACTAATAATGACAAATCACCCTCGTCGTTACATGCTTCGCGTGTTTCACATTCTGACGACGAGTATATACTTAACAAGGCGCGATCGATCATTAATAATTATGCTAACCCTGTTAGAGATAATTTACATAATGATACGATCATCGATAATACGCACACCCTTAATAAGTCAAATAACCAGGAACCTGGTTCTGAGCCGCATAAATTAGCCTCCGATGAAGAGTGCGATAATGGCTTAAGCATAAAAACCGAAAATAATTGCACCGAGCCTACTGTTACTAATCAACTTATATTCGAGACTCTGCAATGTATACGTATGCAGTTTTCGAACCTTTCTTCACAAGTAAATCAAGATAAAGAGGAAAATTCGGAAGAAATGCGTAAACTTCGAGCGGAATTAAGTAATCTACTTAAGCCGCAAATAGTTTCAAAACGCATTGAAGTTAACCCATCTCAGAATTTGGATTATGCAGAACATTTACCTACGACTTCACAGAAGTCGTTATCTCGGCCATTGCTTTCGTTAAATCGAAATGCGCCTTCATTTGTGCCTAATTCATTAAATTCGACTTCGCAGCCGAGGTTAAACCCTCCTCCGCTGCAATATTTTCCTTCAAATGTCGAATTACCGCCAAATAATTTCGTTTCGAATCCTTCGAATATCGAAATTCCGCCAAATAATTCTATTTTGCATTCTTCAAATATAGAAATTCGGCCACAAGAACTTAACTTGTCTGGCGAAAATATCGAACCTAATAATCAGCAAAATTCATCTATGCAATTACCCGAGTCATCCGCAAGGAGACGTCGTGTAAAATTTTCTGATGAAAGTTCGAGTAGTTATGATCGCCCACGTCGCCATCATTCACGTAGTAGACATAGTCCACGACGTCATCGCCATCGTCACCGTCACGATTCGGATTCCTCATCAGGTTCTGAGCATAGCAAGTCACACCTTGCTGATACTCTAAATCGTGGACCTTTCATGCAACAAATGCAAATTGCTATCGCAAATAAAAAATTTTTTAATGCGGATAAATCAGATATACGAGCATTTTTCACAGAATTTGAATCGCTTGCTGACACTTACGATATCGATAAATCGGTTCGTGTCAAATTCATGTCATCATTTTTAGACCCCTACGCTTCGCGTCTATTCCATTCGTTATCTGCTGATATAAGACAATCTTATACGAAATCGAAGTATGCGTTAATAGCGGAATTTTGTCCTTTGGACACCGAAACGCTTTTCGATCGTTTTTTAGAACGTAAACAGCAGCCCAACAAATCGGTTAAAGCATTTTATCTTGCGATTCGTGAACAATTGATAAAAGCGCAACCGCATCTTGAAATCGACTGTGATCATTTCAATCATTTGCTTCGTCATCAATTGAAAAAAGGCCTATTACCTGAAATATCAAAAGAAGCGTATCATCGTGCGCCAAAAGCATCACTGGCTGAATTCTTAGATAACGCTTTAAACGCAGAGTTCGCGAATAACGAATACGCGAATAAAAAAGCATTAACGCCGTATGTATCGGTAACAGCCGCCCCTACAGGAGGCGCAATACCCAAAGATACATTTTGTGCGTCTAAGCAAAATGAGCCAGATCGCTCGTTTCAGAATACATTTTATCGTTTGTCGCGCGTTGAGAAACCACAAAATTCTTCTCGTAAATATTGCACCTTTTGCAAACGCACAGGTCATGTCTACGAAGAATGTTTCACGCGTCAGCGACAACAAACATCTAATAATAATTATTATTCTGACCGTAACAGAAACAATTCTATGGCTCGCAATCGCAGCCAGTCGCGTTCTTTTACGCAGCGATATCGTTCGCCATCGCGTTCGAATTCGCAAAATCGAAATTATTCTCAATCTCGATTTCGTAACCCTAGTCAAAATCACTCACCAAATTATGCGAATAATGATAATCGCTTCGATTCGAGGCAAGCACAATCGAATTTTTGGCAAAATCATAACGATTACCAACAAAATTCGCGTGTCAATTATCGAAATTCAGCATTACGATAATCGATATTCAAATCAGTCACGACAAAACGAGCCTTATGTTCACTTTCCTAACGAACAACGCTCAACATATTATAATTCGAATTATCGTACTGATAATGTTGCTGATCGCCCATATGTTACATATGCCGCTGATCGCCAACCCACCATAAATTCGCCCCCACCACAGCCAACCCTTACATCTCATAATGATGTAAACACAGTTACTGCAAAAAGGCTAGAAACAAACACGCATTCTAACTTATTTGCGTCGCGAGAATTTCTCGAAGAGTATGAACGCTTACAGCGTCGTCTCGCGATCTATGAACAAATAAATTCACCTCCAATTAAAACCATCGATTCGAATATTCCGAGTGTAAATCATGCTGGGACGAATCTGCCCACGATTCTCGTTAATATTCATGGTGTAGATATTCCCGCGCTCATAGATACGGGTTCTCAGGTCACCATGATGACCACATCTGCATTTTTACGACTTGGTTTTAATCTACCACCTAAACAAATCTCTCAAGTTGTTCATGGTATAGGTGAAATCACAGCAGTTGTGCGATACAAAGTAAAAATAACTATCACAATCGCTGATCATGCAATTCCCATGGTAGTATCTATTATAGATAATTTGCCGGAAGATATACTCTTGGGATTTGATTTTTGTGAATCCGCTCTAATGTGGGTTAATCCTATCGAGCGTTGTGCATTTTTAAATGGCATAAAAGTTAAACTTTTATCACCATCCGAAAAAATTCAGCTTCGAGCGCAAGCCAACACAACCACTTCTGGTGTTGTATGTGTTCATGTTTCGCTACCGGAGCCAGTAATCATACAACCTCGACACGAATTAATAACCCCAGGATATATAAGTCATGGTTCTTGCGATTTCGATATCGCTTTATTCGAACCAAATTCCGACTTCATGGAAAAAACATCACTTTTTGTTGCACCTTCTATAGTCGATGCATCACAACCTATATTTCCTGTTCGTGTATGTAATATCTCTAAAGCGCCAATTCGCATCGATTCTGGCGATATTATTGGTTCACTAATCACTGACGTTGAAGTTGTGTCTCATGTCGCCAATTCAGACGATAGGACACCAGAACTTTTCTCGTCAATAAATAAAGCATTAAACGGTTCTGCCGTTAATTCACAACAACAACAACAAATTCGTGAACTTTGCCTAAAATACGATTCCATTTTCGCTTTAAAAAACGAGCCTCTTGGCCGGACCCCCTTGGTCAAACATCATATTGATACCGGGGATAATCCGCCAGTGGTTGGAAAAACATATCGTGTCGAACATTCTCGACGAAATTCTATGCAGAAAATCATCAACGAAATGCTTGCTGATAAAATCATTCGGCCCACGACCAGTCCATGGGCTAGTCCATTGTTCCTCATAGGAAAAAAGGACGGTTCCCTAAGACCTGTCGTTGATTATCGCAGATTAAATGATGTAACTAAAACGCAAGTATATCCTTTGCCTCAGCTCGATGATTATTTCGATACGCTAGGCTCAGTTGCTTATTTTAGTACATTAGATCTAAAATCTGGATACTGGCAAATCCCACTCGATGATAAATCTCGAGAAAAAACCGCATTCATATGCCCTGTTGGTCATTATGAATTTGAAGTGCTACCTTTTGGATTAAAAAATGCGCCCGCAGATTTCCAGAGATTAATGGAACTAGTTCTCGCAGGTCTCAATTGGAAATCTTGCCTTGTTTATATCGATGATATAATCATTTTTTCGCGCACATTTGAAGAACATTTACAAGATCTCCAAAACGTATTCATCGCACTTCAAAGCGCAAAATTACGGGTTAAACCTGATAAATGTCATCTTGCTCAAGCCGAAGTAAAATTCCTTGGCCATAGCATTAGTTCGCTTGGCATTGCTCCCGATATGTCCAAAGTCACCGATTTAGTCGCATTTCCCGTTCCAAAAACGGTTAAATCTTTACAAAATTCCTTGGCTTAGTCCAATGGTTTAAAAAATTCGTTAAAGATCTGGCTAAAATCGCTAAACCTTTATTCCATCTTCTTCGTAAAGATGTTGAATTTTGCTGGACTGGTGAGCATCAAACTGCTTTTGAACTATTGAAAAAAGCATTTACTTCGCCTCCAATATTGCAACTACCTAAATTCGACGATGAACACCAATTTATTCTAACAACTGACGCTAGTAACTATGCGTTAGGTGCTATTTTAACACAAAAGCATTTACCTTCGAAATCTCGCTTCATTCTTAGCTACGCTAGTCGTGTGCTAAATTCTGCCGAATGTAACTATGCTACTTCGGAGAAAGAAGCGTTAGCAGTTGTCTGGGCAATCAAACATTATAGACATTATTTATATGGTACAAAATTTATTGTCGAAACTGATCACCAAGCACTAACTTGGCTTGTGAATGTAAAAGACCCATCGAGTCGATTACGTCGTTGGGGTCTCAAATTACAGGAATATGAGTATGAAATTGTGTACGTTCCTGGCGCATATAATTGTGCAGCGGATCTATTATCACGACATCCTAAATATGATCATGCTGAACATAAATATAAACTCGAACGAAAATCTATCGTTAATATCGCAAATTTAGACTCAGAAGATTCTGAATCTGAGGACGAATCGGTCCCACCTGACCGACCACGCGATAATATTCCTGATTTACCATCTGATAATCCTAATGCGCCCATTGACCCTACAAATAATCGACCTCCTACTTTTCGTGAGCGCATTCAGCTTACTGAAGCAGAAAAAGCTGAAATGCTAACGCCTGCGCGATTACTCGCAGAGCAGCGTGCTGATGACGAATTGCATAAAATTCGCATTGCATTGAACGATTTAACAACGAAAAAATATCGTGACGAGTTTTTTCTTGTAAACGATATCATTTTTCGTCGTTTCCAACCAAAGCGTTCACCTACTGTCGTTCATCAGCTAGTAATTCCCAAATCACTACGTCGTTTTATTTTGACCGAATTTCATGATTCCATTTTTGGAGCTCATTTTTCATCGCGTAAAATCTTGCCCGCCATACAAATGCGTTATTGGTGGCCGCGTATGGAAAATGATGTGATCGCTTGGTGTAAGAATTGTGATGTTTGCTTGCAACGCAAGGTCGCGTTAAATTCTACATCTGTTCCTATGCAACCAATTGAGGTGTCTGCACCTTTTGAACTTATCGCATGTGACTGTTTGCATATGCCGCGATCATCATCCGGTAATGACCAAATTGTAGTTTTCATGGATTACTTTACCAAATATGTGGAAGCTTTTGCTGTTTCCGACATAAAAGCTACAACTATAGCTAAACTCTTATTGCACGAAATCATTCCACGTTATGGAGTTCCTAAACGATTTTTAACCGATCAGGGTTCGAATTTTACATCCGCCTTGATTTCGGAAGTTTGTAAATTACTTAACGTTCAAAAATCTTTACGACCCCATATCACCCTCAGTGTGATGGTCTCGTTGAACGTTATAATCGAACTCTCATTGATGGTTTATCCAAATTAAGCGCAAGAAATGAGTATGATTGGGAGCAATATTTGTCATTTGCATTGTTCGCGTATCGTGCGACTCCGCAAGCATCAACAAATATCTCACCTTTCGAAATGCTATATGGTCGCGAACCAGCATTTCCTCTCGATATTTTACTCATAAATGATCTAACTATAAATCCAAATTTACCACCAATTGCGGAAAAATATGTCATAGATTTAAAGCTTACGTTGCAAGATTTGCACGAAATAGCTTCTAAAAATCTATCACAAGCACGTAAACAACAAAAAACGCAATACGATAAAACCGTCACCGAACATAATTTTGCTGTTTCGGATATCGTTTATCTTAATAATACTTCGGTGATAGATCCCGAAATTGGCAAATTATCACCTAAACGCGTAGGCCCGTATAGAATCGTGGCACTACCAACGCCTGAAACCGCAAAAATTGTATATGTCTATAATCCTTTAATTAGCCATCTCATTCATCGAAATAGACTTCTTCCAGAGCCTAAACTACCTTATTCGGATTTAATTGCCGAAAAGCACGCATATGTCCCTGGCGATTTTGTGTTGGTAAAGCTACCACATCGCCCTCTGGCTCCGGCTGTAGTCATAAGTTTTTCGGACTTACCGGGCCGAGAGAAGAGATTACGGGACTGCGCGCCGGTACGTTTATTAAATGGCTCTAAAACCGCACATACAATCCCATTATCTGACATTTCTCCTTTTGCTGAACCATGGCTGAGCAAGTTGTCAACAGCAAAGAGGAAGTCTTGGAGTCAGTTGGTCAGCGATTTTAGTATAAAAGTCGCGAACCAGCCAATTTGAATGAATTTTGCACAGCAATGGAGGAAGTAGCTGCTCCTAAGCAGATAAGCTTCCCTAATCCAACGCCGCAAATTTAATTCATTCTATTTTTTTTTTGAGAAGCGATTCTCAAAAAATTAATTTTTTTTTCTGGGATTGGGAACCCCTTTTCAAAATTTTTTTTTTTGGGGAGGTATTTTGATTTTTGGGGAGGTATTTTGATTTTTGAGGAGGTATTTCGACTTCTGAGGGGGTTCATACAAACCCCCCAAACCCCCAAACCCTTCAAACCCCCAAACCTTTCAAACACCCATACCACACCCACCACCCACGCCCATGTGTGTATGTAAGCAAGTGCCGCGTAAAGTACGCAGGCATGTCGTAGATTTGGAGATTTCTGCCCAAATCGAAATCAGAAAAACGAGGATAAAGATTTGGAGATTTCTGCCCAAATCGAAATCAGCAAAACGAGGATGCGATCGTTGCCCCATCGGCCAGAAGTTCGTTTTCCGGATGTGGATTCCCGGACATTTATCGCGTTGTGTTAATTTTTTCATCATTTCTCTCAATTTTCTTCTGCATTATGATCTAATGTGCTTTACAATCTAGTGTTTACAATCCTATTTGCTCAATATCAAAGCGATATTGTTGTTAAGATATCGCAACTCTTTAACGGACAAGGGTTCAAACCCAATCTAAAATATTTCATCTTAAAATTCTTTCCTACCCCGAGGACTGAAGGAGTGGATAAAAGTTATCAAACCTTGCGAAAGTCCATTGCATGGTTGTTGACCATAATTAACCATGACGCTTATACACGATGTTCGTGTTTATGACGTGCCTACGTCATTATTCGTTTTATTGAAACGTCTGGCCGTGAGGATCGTGGATACGATTGCTTATTTTGAGGCGCACTAGCCGCCGTTTGTTTTGGAAAAATTCGATACTGCGTTTCGAATTTTTTCCGAGACGTGGGGGAGTGTAACTACGAGAGTTACACGGTTTGGCGAACTCGCCTTAGCAGTTCGCGGTAGCCACTCACATAGCCAATACTAGTAGCTATCTACGATAGTGCACTGTGGGCTATGCCTTCAGTCTTCCCACTTTATCCCTAATTTTTATTACAAAATTCTATTAGATACTTGTCCGGTAAACCAGAGTTATGTATATGCTAACATCAGTAATTTGCTTTGTAAGAGTTATTGAATGTACGATATCATTGCATTATTATGATCATTTTAGTAAAACGCGTATATTGTATTATTTTACGTTCAGTTCTATTTTTTGTGAGCGTCGATGGACGCCAACGTTCGTATTCCATATTAGCTTTTACATAACCTATAATATCGTTCAGTTCTATTTTTTGTGAGCGTCGATGGACGCCAATTGAGACATGTAAATTTGTTTTTAACGAATTGGTCGATGTTAGTGAGTTTGTCGTAATATATGGCAGTGTATGATTTTTCCTAAAATATATTGGTTGGTTTTACATCGTCGAAGACTTCTATTAGTGATGGATTGGAATGGTGAACATTTTTAATTATTTATCTCTTTCAAAATTCTATATTCTTTTCTCACCCAAAATTGGTTAAAAATATTATTTAATTATTTCTGATGACTGATCAGCTTAGAGCTCGTTGGTGTTGTTTTCAAAGTTCATTGTGCTACCTACATTAGGAACCAAAAACATTTCAAGACAAGTGTAAACTAAGAAAAGAAGTTATTTAATCAACTTGAGCTGGGGTGAGATAGGTCAACTGACCTGGCGGCATTCCGGGATTTAGGTAGGTACGAGTGTTAGGATTTAGGGCGTAGCTGCTGAGACTCCCGACGAAAAGCGGTCAGCAATATTAGGACTGAGGGAGTCGAAGCCGTAAGTCTTCAAGGGTCCAGAAAATCGAAGTCATTATTTGACCACGCGATTGGGACCAGCGCTAAGAGCAGATTTAGGTACCTAAGTAAATCCTGAAGGTGAATACATACATCCGTTTCTATGTTGATTTTGTAGACATAGAGCGGATCCCCTTTGTATTTATACTTATAACAATTTCTAAAGCAAACCATTATGAGTGCGGAGCAACATGCATGAATAACAATTTTTGAATCACTGTACTCAAAAAACTGAAGTGACTTTAGCTGAAGCAACAATCAAAATATTGTACTTTACAATTATACGACACATGAATGTTTACTTTTCAAAACTATATTACTGTAAGCCATTTTTCAATCACTTCTGTGGTCACTTGATAATGAGCTGAAAATTGATTCTCATGCACAGAATTACATGTAATACATAAGACTATAGCATCAACAGTATGCAAAAAAATATGTCCTAATCGTTATAAGACCACTTATTGAAAAGCGTCATTGTTAACAAACGCGCCCAACTGGTATCTCACACTTGATTTATTCTTTTTTCGAATTTAAGAAATATATTATGTTTTTGCAAGGCTCTAGGTCAAAAGTTCATATGCAGTGTTCACTTACATACACAGAACGCACAGAAGATTTTTGTCGGATTCGTAAATCTGATATTACGCGGATATTACAATCAACATTTATAAAGACATCACGTCTCAACAATGGTCTGATGACAAATTAACATTAGGTGTAAAAATAGTTTACACGACTGTTAAGTAAAAAAATGTGTCTAACCGTTTCCTCACACTTGATTCCTTAAAAATTTCTAGTCATAGGGAAAAAAATTAGGTTTCCGCAAGACTCTAAAACGAAGATTAATATGTAGTGTAAACGATATGTTAACGCCTAGTGTAAAAAAGATTTTAGTCAGAATTGTAATTTTATTATTGCTTCGATATTACGACCAACTTTTATGAAAATAGTAAGTCTCCATAATGTCGTAATTATAAATTAACATTGGTTTAAACCACTTTACTGAACTGTTGAGTGTAAACATGCGCGCCAGAATTGCGTATCGAATTTGCTTTCAGGTTCATTTTACAGACTTGAGAATCATGTCCCTGACTCATAACCGGAGAAGCTAACAGAAAGAAACAAGACAGAAATCTGTTTAAAGTACCCTATTCTTGACTTTACACTCGCTTAATATTGGTTTAGACATGCGCGATTCGCTATGACATACACCCTATATAAGGCACTTTATTTTTATTCTATTGTACCAATCCTGACTTCTGAAAGGAGAAAGTGGCGAACAAAACCCAAACAAAGACATATTTTCCATCATTCAGAGCATTGTAAACTTTAAAAATCCGTACCGTATTCCCCATTGAGTGTAAAGGAATTCGGTTTGGTACAGTTTGTAGCTTTCGAGCCGTAGTACGTTTCTATGTGCAAAAATTCTGTTGCAAAAATTATTTGAATGATTTACCAATTAAAATTGGGGAAAAAACGTGTTTTTTCCTCCATTTTTCACGTCTGATTTCGAACTTTACACCCCCATAAATAACTCGATATTGCGTTTTTTTAAATTCGGTCTGCTGTTATGTATAGCCCCTAAGAGGCGTTTTATTACTGCTGTATTCAATTTACTCTGACTTATAAGCGGTAAAATCTGGCAGAGAAATCTTAGTTAAAATCCGTTTTTTACACCATCCACTAGAGTGTGAATTTTAAAACCCCAGGATATAAGTCACCATAGAGCGTAGAAGACTTTTCTTATATGCAGAATGTAGCCTTGATCCGCTCTACATTTATGTTAGAAAACATTACAAAAAACTCATAACCGGAGTTAGCATCAGACATAAGCAGGTTGAAAACTCAACCAAAAAGTACTTTTTCACCCTCAGATTTTCGCACTCTTTACACTGCCATTCGAGAACTAATGCGAGATTCAAAAAACAAAAAAATTATGATCTGCAGAATTCATCGCTCTATAATCCTATGCTGTTAAATTGTTCGAGTCATCAATACTCAGTTGTCCACATGCCGCAGTAAAAAGGTCCCAAAATTTGTCCCATGTTATAACGTTACACAAAAACTTTACACCTTCATTACACAGCCAATTTTGAGTTTCAAGAAAAACAAAAAAACATGGGCAGGGAATTCTTTTATTATCTTTCTTCTAAAAGAACCGCACCTTCCAGAAGTGTCCCGTTATAGCTGTAGGGGGTGCACAGGTGTTAGGGGTACCCAAGTATGTTATAGGTACGTGCTAGCGCACCTATAATATACCCAAGTATATTATTGGTACGCGCTATGATAGTGTTTTGCGCTGGGTTAGTTGCACGTGAATAGATTCAAAATCGGATCGATCAGGGTGATCAGTGTTCTTTTGAAGTAGCCGTTTTGACAGCCGGAGATGATTTGTCACTTTATTTGCTTCATGGGAGGTAGTCTATTTTGAGTTGCCGAAAGAAGTGTGGAATTTAAAGTTATTTTGGATTAGAGCGGTTTTCATTACACAAGCTAATCGCCGGGAATTCGATATTTAGGAAAACTCCGTGGCCGTGAATGTTCTAGGCGCTTGCTCACCAATTATCAAACGGAGGTCACGAATTTAAAAATTTTGAATAACTATTTAAGATGTTTTCACCTAATTGTCGCATTCCCTCAATTGTCTTTCATCCAATAGCTGGGATACAACACTCGCGCCACCTTCACAAAAATCGAGCTGCTGCTAATCAGGAAGATTTTGGCGTTTCTGATAAGTAAATATGGTGTTTGATAATCGTTTTTATTGGCACTTTATACTCAATAGGCTATTTATCAGGCGATTGTCAGAAATCTACCAGTTCGAACCTCATGGCCTTATTTAGTAAACGAGCATTGTCCAGGGTTTTTGACCAGGCGCGTGATTTAGCCCGTGACCTGCCAAAAAACGATCAACTGTGCTTTGTTAGAACGCTCAAAGGATTTCATATTCAAGACCCTTTCTACATGACGCAAAAGGTGACAAATGTTCAAGACTGCGTTTTGTTATGCCTCAGGCTAGCTTAATGCTTGTCCGGCAATTTCATCGAATTTTTTCGCAAGGCGCTTGTACACTTCATACGAGCAATCCTAAAGCTTTGGGTTCCAATGCTGTTCCTCATACAATGTTCTTCACTTGTTCTGCGATCAAAGTTTGTTGGCTGATATTCATAAGGCTTAATCACAGGTAGCACGTTAGCCGTACCTAAAATATACTCAAGTACCCTCAAAATATGCGGGCCCCCCTATAGCTACAATGGGATACTTCTGTATCGTGCAATTTTTTTTAAGATAGATCATAGAAATTCGCTGCCCGTATATTTTTTTAAAATGAATTCCCAATGTGTAAAGTGCGTGTAAAGTTTTACTATAACGTTATAACATAAACTTTTTTTAAATTCTCGTCGGTCACACGACTTTTCAAAGTCAGTTTTGCATTCTCTTTAGTCTGCATTTTTTTAAATTATAGCCAATTGAGAGAGCCCGATGTAATATTCTTTATTTTTTTTAAAAATCAATTATTTTAAGAGTGGCAGTGTGAAGAGAGTGAAGAAACTGAGGGTAAAATGACACATTTCGGCCTATATTTGGTCTGCCAAAAACTCCGGTTATGAGTCCCTAGAAATTTGATGCAGAAGGAAAGTACTACGACTCAAGGGCTACTTTCTGCTTACCAGCAAACTTTTCTACACTCAATACATAGTTAGATCTAGGGGTTCTAACCTTACAGTCAAGTGGATGGTGTAAAAAACAGATTTGGTCTAAGATTTCTCTACCAACTTTTCCGCTTATAAGTTGCGATAACGTAAATAAAATAGAAATGAAGTACCTTCTAAAGGCTAAACGTCGCAGCAAACCGCTTTAAAAAAACGTAATATTGAGATATTTGTAGGGGAGTAAAGTTTGAAATTAGGGGTGTAGAATGGGATAAAAAACACGTTTTTTCCCTTATTTTGATTGATAAATATCTCAAGTATTTTGCGGAACAGAAGTGCTGCTTTTACAAATGTACTGAGAGTCAAATGCTATGAACTATCATAATCCGAATTTCTTTTACACTCAATGGGGAGTTAGGTTAAGATTTTCATAAATGTTGATCGTACTATCAGGGACCGGTTGCAACATCTAATGCTGAGGATAATCGCGAGCTCGGTATTAAATCCTTAATGCTGAGTATTAGCTGAACGCGAGCTCGTGATTAGATTAAACCAGTTGCAATATAAATCTCGATATTGCGCTCAGTTAATCTAAAACTTTCTCTGGAACCTGGAGATAATCTTGAACTTTTTCGCATTTGTGTGCAGTAACATGCAATCTTAAGAAAAATGGTTTCTTAAAATGAGCATTGAAAAGACGGCGCGGCATAAATTTGCAGTGTCCCTTTCCGATCTAATCGTATGCACGAACAAAAATCTCGACAAACGCTCATTTTGAATTCGCAAATGATCCGTGTTTTGTGTGTGTTAATCCTGCTCATGAGCAGGATTAAGTTTAACATTGCAGGTTAATCAGCAGCTCGGTATTAAAAACCGGCAAAAGTTTATTGCAACTCAATCGCGATTATCTAGAGCTCGAGATAATCGCGAACTTACGATTAGCTCAAGCTTGAGATAAAGTTTGAGATAATCTCGAGCTTGCGCTAATCTGCGACATTACAACTGGGCGTCGAGTAATATCGGAATTATTAATCCGACTAGAATCTTCTTTACACTTCTGTAGTTATGTAAAGCTTACACTGCAAATTAACTCTACTTATAGAGCCTTGCAGAAGCTTAACATGTTTCAAATTGTTCTACGTAACGTCAGAATTATGAATCAGACTGTAAGGCTTCTCTACTCCCAGTAGTTGTCTATAGTTTGCACTATTGATTTATTGTAAATGTCCACTTTACACAATAAATTTATTTTACTTCCAGATCGTTGCAAAAGGTGAATAATTACAAAATATGTTCCATAAGGTCAGGATTACGGATATGACCGTAACGTCTGTTTACAACCAGTATTTATGTAAAGTTTACACTAAAAAATTAAATTCCGTTTCAGACCAGTGAAGAAGCTTAATTTTTTCAATTTGCTCTATATAACGTCAAGATAACGAATCTGAGCGTAAGTGTTTTTTACACGAAATAATTGCGCAAAGTTCATGCTGTAAATCTGCTTAAATTAGGTAAAGTTGTCTTGTTTAAGACGATAATGCCGATGTTCAGAACAATGTAGTTTTCGCGTTCTTGGATTGCCGTCATTATTGTGGCATGTTTTCGAATGTGTTTACTGACTGATTTACACAAATCATGCCAATTAAAAGTAGAGTACTAGCAAAAAAATGCTTTGACAGAACAAAAAAGACGAATATACATCGAATTGTGGATTATTAAGGATGTAAAACGAGGGGACTAGGAAATAGCTACCTATGTATTTGCCTAAAGTCGCAAAATCTGCTAAAAATCTGACTTTTCTAAGCAACGCGAAAATTGAAATATATTTTGCGGCCTCAGGAAAAGTTTTACCTTCTTTGAAAAATTTTGAAAGCTTCACATATGAGTGTATAAACATAATCTAAGATGCTTACTTTTTGTTGATTGCTTGCAAGTTGCAACGCTGACTTGCTTCGCATCGTGATTGATAGAAAAGTAATTGTAATTGTATTAAAGGTGTTTTATTTTGTTATCATGAGCATTATAGCAAGCAAGCCAGGCGACAATGGATAAGTGCACACAATCTTTGCTGGCATGCAAGTGCACCTACAAGTAGTCTGTTTCACGTAAGCTTACGCGTTTACCACTGCTTTGAACCAAGAATTTCTTTGATTGTCTTGTTGAATGCATCGATGTTTGCTATTTCATTTAATTGGCTGGCGAAGTCTTCTAGTTTACCCTAGTTTAGCCTATCTAATTTCCCATAGCTACTGCATAGCTAAGCTGCTGCTCATTCATTCATTCTTTAGTTCAGTAGTTTATTTCAATCTATAGACCGCAGAATATACTTTGGATTTTTTGCGTCGTTTAGAGAAAATCTGATTTTTAACAAATTTCGCGACCTTAGGCATATTTATATGTGTGCTTAGGTAGCTTTTTCCTGTTACCTCCTTTTGCATCTTTAGTAATCCACAATGCCAAGTGTATTCGTCTTTTTTGTTCCATCGGAGCATTTTTCTTTGCTAGTTAACTATATCCAGCACTGTTTAGTACAATATGTATCAATGTGCTATTTGATTAGGCATCTTTTTCTGGCAATAAAAGTTACAAAAACTAATCAAAATGACACTAAGAAATGGGAAATTCGGGTATTTTTAGTGTTTTCATGTAGATTTGCTTCGTTTTCTAATGACTAGGACTTTTTTGAACAATAATCCCACCATCGGTTTTTAGCCGATCCATAATAACTGCAGTAACGAAGCTTTAAATGCAACCAGCTTATGACTTAATGTCTTTATTACTTTGTGCAGAAGTCAATAAAAATAATTTACATTCATACCTAAAATTTGATCACTGTATCTTTATTTCGTCTCTCGAAAACGTTAGCTGGAAAAATTGTTCAAGAGTTCCATGTCTAGTTCTGAAGGCTGAATTTGTAGGAAGTGACAAAAATATTGTTAATACCGCTTAAAGGACAATTTTAAAGCTTTCTGTTGTAAAAGACAGAAAATTACCAAATTAGTTAAAAATTTTTTTATCTTTCCGATTAATATTAACTAAAGTTTAGACTTAGCAGACAAAACAACAACGTCTCAAAACGCTGAATTGTTACGAACATGAGAAGCACTGAAACACTTTGGCTGATTTCAACTTCTTGACCCTATGTTGGAGCTTCGTAAAGAGAAATGATACAGTTATTGCAACACTTGAAAATCTTGATATTTTGACATTCGAACTTAACTTTTTCAGTTATATGAACATACAGCAGAAATCATTATTCACTTACATTTAACTTATTCTGGTGCAAAGCAAAAGAAATTACAGAAAGTTTCTGATATTTTTTCTGTTTTGTGCCTGAAAAATCTTCGTTCATGTACAAAGACGACCCAAAAATGTCTATTCGGGAAAAATATCTGCTGAATACAGAAAAATAAAATATGACAACCAATATTCATTCTTGTAAGCATATGTTATCTCTCTCAAAGCGGATGAATAAATCCCTAAAGATTCAACGCTCGAGTCTCAGTGGTCAATAAGGATTTATCGTCTTCCGTCGATGACGAATGACATCATACCCCTAGAACTGAGTTTCCGTGCTATTATTTTTGACAATTCAGCTTTGCCGGACCACCCCTCTTCAGAATTTAGTGCTCTAATGCCTACCTGTTGTAACAATCAATTATTCTAATCAAAAGTAAAAAATTAGGTAGCTCTCTTATTGTGTTTTTGCGTAATGTACATTTTGACCGATTGGTCCATGGAAGAAGGTCAGTTGATGAGTCTTTCTGGCCCAAATAGCCTTAAAGGGTAGTATAAATGCTACAACCGCGCGAAACTCATCTTAATTAAAGTTTTCGATTAATTTTAAGATTTTCCACAAAAAATTTTACCTTCTATTCTCGTTTTTTACCTGGCCTCCCCCGCTCGATAACTCCTATTTGTTCCATTTCGCTGGCAGACTTCCGTCCATTTGTGATCGCATCCACCGTGGGCGGGCTGAGGAACTGGGGGTCTAGATTCACCGTCACCCCCTTCCCCCGGAGAATTCAGCGGACATACCAAAAACATGGAAAGCAACGAGAATAGAATTTTGGTAATTATCTCGAATTAGGCAGTTGCCAATGTTTGACTGTATCCCTTTCAGAACCGCCTATCACGACTCAATTTGTGGTCATTTTACCGCTTCCCACCCATTGCGGGATGGCCATCAGTAAAACCGGAAGAGACGCAGATTCCACGAGTCGCCGAAAGCGAATCGTAGACGGATTCGGCACTCGTTTCTATTCGCAGCCGTGGTACGGTTGGGTCCTCCGAAAAAATCACTTCAGCTGTGGCGTCAGTTTGATCGCAAGGCGTCCCAATGACAAAGCCACGTTGTGGGCGATCAGCGCGGCTCATTGTTTCTTCGAACATAATAGAAAGGGCCAAATAAAGTTAGCTGAGCGATCTGCGACGACTTTTAGTCTGTTTCATTTATCCGAGAAATTTTTCAGCAAATCTTTTCCGAAGCTACAGTAAATCTATCTTTCCTACTTACTGCAGGTCGCACAGAGATCAGTGTAGCTAATTTCTTACGGTATAACTAATTCTCGTCCTCCAGTAGATCATGCAAGATAAGCTTGATCAGCTTGTCATAAATCGACTTTTAAACACAACAGACTAGCATTTTAAACATCACCGAAATCTTCTGCTTAGAATAGTGTTAGAACGTCTGATTGTCGTCGAAGCAACACGGGTTCGATTCCTGCCGCAATATTTTTATTCAGCGGACTTATTGTAGTACGTCGCAGCACTGTGTAGATGCTTGATATTAAGTCTATATGAAGGGTTTAGTGCAATAAACATGAAAGAATAACGGCTGATCGCTCCCACTCAACTTTTCTGTCGAGTTACAGTAAATCACCTAGTTAGGTATACTGTACCCTTCAAAAATAATTAGCGGAAAAGCTCTCGAATAAATGAAACATACTATAGCAGCACGCGTGGGGTCAATGGCGGCGGTGATCAAGCTTTTCCAAAAACAGTCAAAGATAGGTCAAAAAATTTGCTATATTATCTATTTACGTGCGAATTAGCGTTTTTTTAGGCGTTTTACGTCGCCTCAAATCCATTTTTGAAAATTTTTGGCTATTTTGCTGGGGAAAATCATTAAATTTTTTTGATTTTAGATAAAATCGAGCTCGAAGCGCCGGAAATTTTATGATATTAGTGCTGAAGAATGTTTAGAAGCTCGATTGCTGTTCTATGATTCTGCATTTCTAGAATTTTATCTGGAACGTCTAATATTTTTAAAAATCGCGCTTAAATGTAGGAGGAAACTATGCTGAAAAAGTTGTTTCTGCTCTATCGCTCCGAAACCTAAACCATGACCGAAAATAAGAGTTCCGGTCTGAAAAGAAAGTAACCAACTGTCATTAATAGGCATCATCCGGCGCGAAGCGCCGGAAAAAATCTAGAAATTATTACCACTGACGTCAAAAAATCATTGCAAATTATATATAATACTTACCTCCGCGAAATTAATGCGATTACCCAAAATTGTCGATTTTTCGAAAAAAACGATGTAGAGAACTTTTCAGCGTTTATGTATATAATCATAGGTAGTGCGTTGGCGCAAACCTATAATATACTTGGGCACCCTAACATATGTCTACCCCCTACAACTATAACGGGGCACATCTGGAAGTGCGGTTTTTTTAAAAACTCGACTTAGTTTTTTCATTTACACTCAAGACCAAGATTGTAATGAGCGTGTAAAGTTTTGATTTAACGTTATAACATTTTCGGAATTTCGGCGATTTTTTCTGCAGCGTGTACACAACTCTTTTCGAACGTCTTATACAATTGAATAGTATAGAATTTAAGAGGATAGAATTTCCTAGAGAATTTTTTGTTGGTTTTTTAGAATTTCGCATTAGTTCTCGAAATGGAGTGTCGTGACAATCAGGGGGTAAAAACACAAAATTTGTTCTTGTTTTCGGCTTATTTATGTCTGCCAACGACTCCGCTTATGAGTTCCAAGGAGTTACTCTCATTAAAATGTACTACGGTTTAATGGCTACTTTCTGCTTATCAGAAAATATTTTTTACACTCAATACGGAGTTAGATCTAGGGGTTTAAACTTTAAACTCTAGCGGATTTTGTAAAAAACAGATTTTGTCTAAGATTTCCCTGCCAACTTCTCCGCTCATAAGTCGGAATAAATTGAATGAAGTGGATATAAATTACTTTCTAGGGGCTAGATTTCATAGAAACCTATTTTAAAAACAGAATATTGAATTATTTATGGAGGTGTAAAGTTCGAAATTAGGGGTGTAACATTGGGCGAAAAAAACACTCAAAGATTTTGCGAAACTAAAATTTTCCGCATAGAAACGTACTGCAATTCAAGGGCTACAAACTGGCATAAACCGAATTTCTTTACACTCAATGGGGAGTTAGGTTCAAATTTTTAGAGTTTACAATCTGTTAGACGACGGAAAATACGTTTTTGTTCCTTTTTTGTTCGCCACTTTCAATATTTAGAAGTCGGGATTGGTCGAATAGAATAAAAATGAAGTCCTTTCTAACGGGTACACGTCACAGCAAATAGCGTTTATTTACATCAATATTTAGATTTTTTCGGGAGGCGTAAATCCAGAAATTGGGTGTTTTAAACGGCTTTCTGTATTGATTTTTCTGCCTAATTTGCCGATTATGAGTCTAGCACATGCTCTCAAGTCTAAAAATGTGCCATGAATTTGAACCGTGATACGCCAGTTGAGTGCGGTTGTTTGCACTCAGCATGTGTTGTAAGGTCGTTTTACATCTAATATTTATTTGTCTTCAGGCCATTGTGGAGACTAAATTTTGTTCATAAATATTGATCGTAATATCAGAGCAATATCGCAATTACGAATCCTACTAATACTTTCATTACACTCTGTGATTGTGTAAAGTTCATACTGCAAATTAACTTTAGTACAGGAGCCTTGCGCAAGCATAATTTTTTACAAAATGTTTTTCGTAACGTCAGAAGTACGAATCTGACTCATAGTTTTCTCTACACCTAATAGTTGTGTAAAGTTTGCACTTCGCATTTATTGTTAAAAGGATAGTTTACACTAGGAATTTATTTTACCTCTCAGAGCATTGCAAGACGTATTTTTTAAATGTTCCGTTAGGTCAGGATTACGAGTCTGACAGTATGTCTTCCTTACACTCGGTAGTTATGTGGAGTTTACACTGAAAATTAAATTTAGTTTTAGGGCGTAACAGAAGCTTAGTTTTTGACCAAAATGTTCCACGTCACTTCAGGATTACGAGTTTGAGCGTGAATGTTCTTTACACCCAATAATTGCGTAAAGTTTATGCTGAAAACCGTTAATCTGTTTAAATAAGGTAATGTTGTTTTGTTTAAAAAATATAATGCTGATGTTCAAAACAATAATATTTTCTGCGTTCTTGGACGGCTGTCATTATTGTGGCATGTTATCGTTTGTTTTTACTCGCTTATTTATCCAAATCATGCTAATAAAAAGTAGGATACTAGCAAAAGAAAAATACTCAGATGGAACAAAAAGACAAATGTTTTGATTGCGGATGATGAAGGATGTAAAAGGAGGGAACTAGGAAATATCTAGCTACCTATAAATATGCCTAAAGTCGCAAAATCTATTGGAAATCATACTTTTTCAAAGCAAGGCAAAAAATCGAAGTATAATTCTGCGGCCTCTGAGAAATGTAATCTTCTTTGAATATTTTCAATGCTTCACAATGGATTATATCAAATATAAGCTAACATGAAAGTATACTTTAGGTAAACTGTTTGGAAGTTGCAACGCTGACTTGCTTCGTATCGCGACTTACAGAAGACTAAATGCAATTGTACTATAAAGGTGTTCAATTTTCTAATCATGAGCAGTTTAGCAAGCAAACCTGTTGTCAGTTGGTCATTGAAGACCATTGTTGCGGACATGCAAGTGTACCAACATGTAGTATGTTTAACATAAGCTTACGCGCTTTCTACAACTTTAAACCAACATTTTCCTTGATTCTCTCGAATTCGTTGACGTTGGCTGTTTCATTAAATGGGCATAGAAAGTCGCTCCTAGTTTACTATAACTACTTTCCCATTGCTACTGCATATCTAACTTGCTGCTTTTTCAATCGTTTTTTGGCTTGAATACTCATTTTCAATCTTCAGGCCGCAAAATATTCTTCGATTTTTTACGTTGCTTTGAGAAAGTTTAATTTTTAACAGATTTTACAACTTAAGGCATGTATATTGGTAGCTTTTTTATAGTACCCTCCTTTTACACCCTTAATAATCCACAATCCCAAGTATGTTCGTCGTTTTTGTTCCATCGAGCATAATTTCCCGGCGCTTCATGCCAGTTTGCGGATAATTCGTCCCCCCTACAATTCACTCACTTAACTCGCCATCGCACAACTCGCCCCCTCCCACAACTCGCCCCTCTCCCGCACGACTAACCGCACCCCCCTCACAACTCGCCCCGCACAACTTGCCCCACACAACTCGCCCCTCCACAAATCGCCCCTACGCAACTCGCCCCTGAGCAACTCGCCCCTGAACAACTCGCCCCTACAAAGTCACCCCCGCAACTATCCCACTTAACTCGCCCTTCCCCGTAACTAGCCCCAAATAAATCACAATTACAATCCAATTATGGAGGGTTCGATTGTAACCCCAAGAAGCTGAAAATCTCACAGAGTTCCATTTTTACGATTTTTTTGTGATTTTTCGATGCTAATGGATAGAAAATATCTAACAAAAATTTTTTATCGCCTATAACATTATTTTTTCTCTCTTTCATTTTTGGTTCTTGCTTGCTTAATGGTCAGCTTGCCTATCATAAGTGAGCAGCACTTAAATTCTGGGGTTTAAAGGTCAAGGAAATTGTCTTGAAAACGGTAATATGGTGAAAAAACACCATTTTTCAACGTTCTCATCGAGCACTATCAATTGGATTCAAAAAGTTGCGACAAACAAAAAAATCAAGATTAAATTCTGGGCGGGGGAGGGTATTTTGGTTTCTGGAGGGATATCGGCCTTCTGGGGATGCATACAACAATCCCCTTTCACAAGCCCACGTGTGGTTTACATCTAATCCCAAATGTTTGACAATTTATCAATCGATTCAACCCTTACTAGCATATGCGTATACATGATCCAATGCTTGCTTGCTCCCACAAACATGCAATTGGGGGGTTGCGTGCCGGCATGCAAAGGCAGCAGCCAAGTTTGGGGGTCAGACAGCGCACGATTGGCAAAATGGCACCAAAAATTCAAGTATGGGGTTTTATCGAAATCTTGTCAGCAACTTGTGTTTTCTGTCTTTCAAGAGATTCGTAGGAGCTGAAATAATCGCTTTGGTAGTCAAGCGATAAAGCAGGGAATTCCTTTACTTATTATTTCTTCTGATTCCCGAGGAATTCGTAAGAGCTGAAATACTGTTCTGTAGTCCAGTGAAAGGTCTGATGAAAAATAATCAAAGCATTTTGCTGGTATTTTTGAGTATTTCTGAGCCGCAATTACTAGCCTTGGAAGCATTTCCTGGGAAAATAAATTTTAGAAAAACTGAGGATAAAACACAGGCAGTTTCATATATATATATGTATATATATATATATATATATATATACGTATATATATATATATATATATATATATATATATATATATATATATATATATATATATATATATATATATATATATATATATATATATATATATATATATATATATATATATATATATATATATTAAATATTATTTTTTTTTCTTGAGAACGTGAAGAGTTTTCAAAAAACGCCCGCGATTCTTGCCTGACTCTTTTTCGTGATTTTTAGTCAGTTTTTGGCCGGCTCCTTCCGGTCTTTTTCGTGCTGTCGTTGACTGGCCAACGACTGCAGCAGACTTGAAAAAGTTAAGGACAAAAGCGGATATTTATAAACAGAAAAATTAATTCAATATTTTTTTTAAAGAACGGTAAGTGAAAACGTAACTACGATTCGAGTAACGCTTTTTACTTACGGATCTTAATTTCAGCCCTTATACAGTACTTGTATTGTGTGTTTCACGGGAACAAAGTATGAGAAAAATTAAAAAGAAGTTAAAAATTCGAAACGGATGTAAATTCTGATTCTGAAAACGAAAAAGTGATTCAGAAAAGCGCTTTACACTCTTCTGAACAATTTTCTGATCAAGAAACTTCAAAAGCCTTTGAAAATACCCTTAAAGGCACATCAGACATTCTAGATACTTTGCATACTTCGTTCGCTAAACCTAGGGATCAAAGTACCCCAAAAGTAGGTGTACGACCGACATCTTTTTAATTTTGTGAGTCTTACTCCGAGTTCATTGAGACAAATTGATTCAATGAAAGAAAGTGCATTAATGCAGGAACAAGAAAGTAAATTTCCTAAAAGTTCTGCACCTTTCTTTAAAGAATATGTTATTAAAAAATCTCAAAAAGTAGTGACTAGGAAAAATGACATTTGATCCTAAACTGATGGAAGATGCCTTTAAAAATGCTTTTGACAAATTTGGTGGCAGCTGTGGATAGTCACGTATCTTGTGTGAGTCTGTAGCAGCTATTATTGATCGAGGACGATCAAAGCTAAGGAGGGAGGTGTCAGGTTGAAATGCGACATGCTACAACAGTAATCCAATGACACTTGATGCGCACGTTAGAACAACAGGAATTCACCGCATATATTGGAGGGCCATAACACCTGAAGGGATCCAGTCCGAGCTTAGCTTGTAAAATTGCTGAGTGAGGAGTCAGCGCTGATAAAGGCTATTAGGTTCGCCCAATAGCACCGGTTTTATTAATGCGTGTGCGCACGATAATATATACAGCTGCACAATCCGCAAGGCAGCTCAGTCCAAGCTGGTGACCATATTACGAACATATGGTCAGCCTGTTAGGGTGGTCCAAGTATATTGACCTAAGGATTATTGATTGAACCCTGACTGACGTGCACAGAGACACACGGAGTATATTAATAAATGAATATTATTAGGGGGCTCGACAGACGTACAATACCCAGAGTGACCCAAGTGAATATATTAAGGATTATTATATATTGACCACTACCGGGCATGACAAGTCCGTTTTTTCTATTTTAATAAACTTTGGCGCTTCTAGCTTATGTTTGGATTTGACGTTTGAGCCTCGGTCAGGTTAAAACCCAACTAAAACTCCTTGCTCAGAACTATATGCGTTCTGTATTTCTATACATTTTGTGTACCTATTTCCTATTTTAAATGCAGCTTGAAGGTCGCTTGTGACAACGTAATCCTTGCTTATGAGCGATGGAAATGTGCCTCGGTGGCATATGGGCAGACCTCATGGAAAAACTCAACCGGCCAAATAAAAGTACTTTCGAAATTTTTGCATTTTCCGTAGGTGGGACGACACAAACTTATGTCTCCTAAGTCCGAAATGGCAGTTCTCAATCCCTGCTATCTACTTGTCCCTTTTCAATTACAAAATTTACGACTGTGGTACAAGTATTGCTGCAGCACCAGGAAAAACGAATTGTTAGCTTTAAGTTAGTGGTCCAAAAGCCATCCGCATCTTTGCTTAAATGTAGACCTTCAAACTCTTTATTTTCCTAAGAATTTTTGCAAGTGTCATAAGAAACTGGTAGACTTTCGCTTTCATCCGAAATCGTACCTTTTGAAGCGAGAAAGCCAGTATTTGTACAGACAGTTCGAGTAATTTTCATGCATCTTATGGCAGCAACATTTCTCGGTTCAATTCTGGGACAAAAACCGTAACATTTTGGTTTTCAGGTTTCGAGACCAGTCCCCCAGGTAAAGTGCATTTAACAGAACGTGGCAGATTCACTGCGTTACCACTACGGCTTGTGCCACAAATCTGAAAATTTCTATCGCACGTGACACACTTTATACAACACATAAGAGTCAAAATTATATGGTTCTTTTTTGGGTCATTTTATTAAATTTAAATCAGAGCACAACGTCTTAGCTTAATGTGTTTACATAAGTCGACTTGATAATGCAGTAGACCCATTAAATGATTGTATATATGAACGCGGTGATATAATTAAATAGAACAGACTTACATATGCTGTTTGTAAGCGCAAAATTATAGATAACTAAATAGATTCGAATTTGAGTCGTTTTAAGTAAATGATGCTGAGTTACATGATTCTCAAAAAAATGTGAATAGCCTTGCGTATTTCTGATATATATATATATATATATATATATATATATATATATATATATATATATATATATATATATATATATATATATATATATATATATATATATATATATATATATATATATATATATATATATATATATATATATATATATATATATATATATATATATATATATATATATATATATATATATATATATATATATATATATATATATATATATATATATATATATATATATATATATATATATATATATATATATATATATATATATATATATATATCTATACATTGCATGGTTAGTATTCAAATCTTCCTAAACTCAATTTAACTTTCTTTTTTCACATGAAACTTACCTACTTATATTATTCTCACGCAATAGATTATTACCTAATTACCTAATGTGGTAACCTAAGAGGGATGCGGTAAGCTAAGAGTTTAAAAATGTCACCAACGAGATCAGCGCATTCGAAAACCTTGAAAAGAACGAAATAAGACATAATAATGGCCGCTCGGATAAGTTGTTGCGTCATTTGAATTCATGTATGAAAGGTAAGTGTGCACTACGCACAGGAATACCGAGGGATTATAACCACAATGGTGGGAATCTATTGGCAAAAGCATGCATATTGAAAAAGCTTGGATGGAAAAACGAGTGATTAAGGAAAGGAAAGTAAACAGCACCACGCGAGAAGAGGCGTTCAAGACAACCAGCCAGGTCGCACATCGGCTCGATCAATGCAGACGTACCAGGGTTGCCAAGCGCTCTTGTCAAAAACCCCATTTTCGGTCACAAAAAACATCAAAATGGCTAAAAATGGCTTTAAACCCCCTACATAACGGTGGAGCATAGGCGCGAAAAAACCCCAATCGCTTCAAGGTGCCCTGAATGCCCCCAAAAACTCCTAAATTGGGAAAAACTCCTACCTACACAACACTGGAGACGATGACGATGGGAATTATTTACTTGAACAAAACAGTAATAAAAATCGTAAGTTATAACTGCACGAATGAATAACTTTACTCACCCTTTTTAACCCTTTCTCGGTTGGAAATTCAAAGAGTTAGGGTTAACCCCGATGGTCACTAAACTCACCCATAAATAGGGTTAACTCTATTGAAAATGTGATGGGTTAACCCTATTTTGGGTTGAGTTAGAGTTAACTCTGCCAACACTAGTAGGAAGTCAAAATAACTATTTTTGATGTTTTGGATAATGCTCGTTTCGCTGTACTATACAGCATAAAGCCGTAAAATACATCAAAGAAATAGGAGATAACTTGGAGCAAATCGAACGAAATATTGTCAAAAGATGAACAGATGGTACTGAAGCAAAGAAAATATTGCAGGTTTGAGTCAAAAATTAGCTGAAAAGGCTTTAGACAGCACTGTGTCTACGATTTTTTATATAGAAAAATCAGCAAATCGTCATTTGAAGTCAAACATTGGCAGCATGGAAATTTCAGGGATTAGGCCCAAATAAAATTTAAAAGGGGTCTTTTTTGGGCAAAAATAGATTTACGTCAAAACGCTGTTTTTTGACCTTTTGGACAGTGCTTCTCAAGGATGGCACTGGGTAGCACCAAGATTATGGAGTGAATTAGTGCAAGAATTTCCAAAGATAAAGATATAATCACAAGAATTAACAGAAAACAAAAAAATTAAAAATTGAATTCTGTGGGTATTCAGGTAGTATCCATTGTTCTGAGGGCGCACACCCCCCTCCTAACCCGATTCCTTCCCCCACGCCCACGTGTGTGGTGCTCTCTCTTCTAGAAAATAAAAACTCAAGAAACTTTCAAAGAAATCGAGTAAACTCAATAAAAACATAGCGAAAAAATGTGTATCTTTTTCTGAGGGAGGACTTAAACCATCAAACTTCCTCGAAAATAAATGTGTCCTGCACTAGAAAATCAAAATTTTCGAAATCCTGGCATTGACCGCATTTCGTGTCTTAAAAGAACTTTCTTATAATATACGGGAATTACTTTTCAGACTGCCTCAGTTGAAGCATTTTAAATTCCTCTTCGGCGTTCAGGATTCCAGAATTGCTACACCACATATTACTTCAAGAATGGCTAAGAAAATAACAGTGCGATCAAAATACGGTGATGACGAAAAATCTATCAATGACGATGTAGCTTTTGATTGAATTAAATGAAGAAATCATATTCAGTGCGTACGTGCTACCAATCTGCCTTCCATACCCCATGCCTGACTTTGACTCGTGGTTAAATTCGGCCACGTGTTACCTCCTTCTCTTATTTTCGTCCTACTCTTATTTTCGAAAAAATAGATTGACACTTTGTAAGGTAGTTTCAAGTACGAGTCGCTTCATGAAATGAAAACGGATAATCGAAATTATCTGAAATAGAGACAAGTCTTTTCCTCTTATATGCAGTGGAAGTGAGTTTAGGTTTCCAGTTACTGTCGAGTGTCGCGTTCGTTAAGGTTTACAGAATAAATTTGAATGATTAAAAAGACTACAGCAGCCGGTCTTACATTGCTGGCCCCAAAGTGCGAGAAAAACAGCCATACTTTAGTTCATTTAATCGATATCTTATGCACTAAATTTTAGGCTACAAAATTGGCTTCTGATCTGATGCAGTTTAATCTTTACCGGTGGTACGGGCAGATATACGGGGCGGCAGGTGGATGGCGCCCTACATTGGCCAAACATAGTCGGCGAGATAATGTATATATGATTTATGATATTTTTTGCCATCGATGATAGTAATTTCTAGAGTCTTTCCGGCGCGTCGTGCCTGGATAATGTCTATTAATAGCATTTACTTCTCTAGCTGTCTGAAGGTAATATTTTTAAGTTTTTGTTAGATTTTTGCAGCAATAAACATATTCATTACAGCCAGTATGATTTCTAAGACATCAAAAGAGTGATTTCGGTTTAAGTTCTTTACTCTTAAGTATAAAGTTTAGATGATTACGACGCCTTTTGTCTTCTTTGATGGGGTTATCTCATTCTAAATCAAGTTTCTGACCCTTCTGCCAACATTTCATGAATTTTGGCGCTTCGCATCGAGTATCGGTTAAAGTCAAAGAACTTTAATGAAAGCGATTTCCACAAAAAATATGGAAAATTTAGAATTTTTGGAAAATGTTGCACCAAAAAGATTTCAAGTAAGAATATAGTGGACACTGTACAGCGTGAATCAACTAAAAACAATTTTGCACGTGAACGGCTAATTTTTGAAAATTACTTTTGATAGTTTTGAGAAAGGCTGAAGTACCGATCCAGGACCGGACACACTCACATGAAGGCTTTTTTAAAAAGAGAACTAAAACAAACAAGATCGAATTGCACAACTTATGTTTCACATGCTGCGATATTTCAAAGTCGATGAGACTATGTGGCTTAGATGTTTGATGCATGTCATCCTATTTGGGTGAGGAGGAAACGGAGTCAATTTCAAGAATCCAAAAGTCTTTTGAATTATATGTCCAATTTTTTGTTGCAAGTTTTTGATGTTTATAGCCTGTTAGAAACATAAAATATGTTGCACCTAAAATTAGTTGTTTGGCACTTCTTTTACACTAATATTTTTGGAGCCACTGAATTAAAGAGGGTAGATGAACTCAGCTTATTGAGTTGTACAAGCAGAAGTACTACGTACTTAGAATACACGAATCAACCACAATGAACATTTACATGGAGGTTGCTTTCCAAGTCCGCTGGAAATTGCTTCCTTGAGCGTTATGTGGTGTCAGGCGATCTGAGTCTTTACTAGGCTACACTCAGTGAATTGGAAAACTTGATCTTAGCAATCTAAACAAAAAATCTGTCAATCAACAAATAAGGATTTAGATAACGTCCTTATTTCAAATAACTACCTTAGCTAACGGTAACGTCTAGGGCCCAAATATAATGCTTTAACCGCAAAGGAACCACAGAAATACTTTTGTTAATGAATAAAATCGTCAACATTTCTTAAACAATGCCAACGCTAGTTGGCGGGCGAACAGGTTAAACACATTCCGCCATAGAATCTCAAAACCACTCGCAAAAATCGATAACCCCTAGAATTGAATTTCTAGCTTATTTTTTTAATTTAGCTAGCTTAACTCTTCCTAATTTGGCTGCTGCCCACGTAAGGTTTTTAATCAAACTCAAACACAGTTTCGTGTGTTCAGTAAAACACCATTTAGTTTGACTGCACGTGCAACGAGGACATAAAGATCCAGCTTGCACAAAATTGGTCACTTTGCCATCATTCATCACGTCCGACATTTTTCACAAATCACTCTGTTTCTTGCCAAGAACTTTATGTTTTTGCATCCCTATCCTGTTTTTCGACACTTTTTGTTCTAAGAAAATTTTTGACTCACCCAGAATTTAGGCTATCTTATTCATGGCCGGAGGGGCCAATATTACATTTCATAATGCAAGCAAGATGAGGCTTCCTGCCATTAAACTCCAATTGTCGCAATCGACTAAGGATTCGAAGCGCTAGTAGAAATCGGTACAACGCACCATGTAGGTTCGAGTACACTTTGGCATTATACCGACTGTATCTATTAAATTAATAGGGCCTAATGGGCTTACAGCCAATAATCATCGAAATCAAAAATTGCAGAAGTTCTTGATTTTAAAGAAAACTGTCAAATAAGGCATTTGAACGGTATTTTTTTACCGAATTTTTGGGATATCCTGGCTAAAAAAACATTTCCTGGCACCACGTAGTCCAATTAAATTAAAAATTATATTATTGATACTCGGCAGGGATGCGACACACCACTTCTAAATTAATGATCACACACTAGCATACAAATTTGTTGAAAGTTTGCATCTTATAACGTTACGCCAAAACTTTCCACCTCATTATAAAATCGGTACTGATATCTTTTTATTATGTACCTTTTTAAAAAACCTCTTGGACCTCCCGTTATAGCTGTATGAGGGTAGCACATCTTATGGGCTTATCTAAAATTATAAAAAGTACACGCGCTCACGTACTAGCTATGTACATTTTGCTCTATTATCTGTTTTTTTAGAAAAACGTTCCTATGTGCCTGAGTAGCAAATCACTCTTTTATCCAGTATTATCTCGGTGAAAACTATTGTAAGCAATTGCAAATTTTTACAATAGTATACTAAGACCCATGTGATGGTTGTATCAGGTGTAGTGCTGAATGTGACAGGCTTGTTTTTGGTAGATCTTGCGTTTCAGTTTTCCTCCAGTCACTGATTAAAAACTGAAAGTTGGCAGCAAACTGAGTTAGAGACATCTGATTCCAAACTAAGACAGCAATGCCTGACTCCCTTTTCATGCAATTGATTCCGAACGCTTAAAAATTCAAAACTGTTACAGAAGTTATAAACTATTAGGTTGTATGCAACCCAGTGTGAGCTCCAATGTTTTTGTGTTGCAATGTAATAAATGGAAAGAAAACTCAGCTGAAACAGCTGGAGGCCAAATTAGCGTCAGACGTGAGCGTTAAATCAATTGAAATAATTTATTAAGTAAAATCATGCTGAATTGTGCAAAAATGCGGAAAACAACGCGATCGTCTAGAACTGGAAACGCGAAAAGAACGCCATAATTACCGAGGCGAAAGGCTAAACTTTTTTATTCGGCGAATAGGTATGTTTTGTCATGGTTCAGGTTGAGAAATTTGAATGAAATATTTTTGTTGAATTATAGGGACCAAGGTTCTGCAACAAGGTCAACCGTACCAAACAAAGCTTTTTTTATTGATATAAGTTAAATACAGTAACCAGCATAAATTGCAACCTAATACTGGTCACATGCATAACATAACATATGGGTTACACCTCCGAGCCTATGAGGTTTGTTCGTGTTACAAGATTTATCCCATCTTAGCAAGTATATATGATCTATATTAACTCATGTGATCCTATGTGTCTTCTTTTTTGAGACCGATTCCCCTTTGCGTTATCGGTAAAACATAAACCTGATTGGCTACAATGTATAGTATCGAGAGCCAAAAGGCTATACAAAGGTGACTCTGTGCTGATTGAAACATCGATTGATGTTGTCTACCAGGGCGCTAGCAAGGTACTTACTTCACGCATGTGCATTACAGGGTGCCTAGCGAGTTAGGCGCTTCACTACCGCCGGGACCATACATGAGCGTGAGGGGTTTGGGGAGTATGCACCCCAGAAACCGAAATACTCCCTCAGAAATCAATTTGTGAATTTTTTTGCTTTTTTCGCAATTTTTCGATGCCAATGGAATAGTCCTCGACGAGAAACGTTGTAAAATAGTGTTTTTTTGCCGTATCATCATTTTAAAGGCCATTTTTCGATCTTTTAAAAAATCTTGCACCCGCCCTCTAAAACTTTGGTGCCGCACACCTATGGTCTGGACCTCAGACGCACACCAAGACTTATCTCGGGAAAGGTGTCAAAAATATAAACTTCTTAGCCAGATGTCCTCAAAAATTGGCATAATTGCTAGAATAGCATAACAACGTTATTACACAGTTTCTGGTCAATTTCAAGCGCTGCCAAAAATTTTTCAATCTTCGTCCATTTTTTGCCTTCATTCTGTACATTGTTCCAATTAAACCTCAAAACATTGGTAGGATCAGACTTGCAAGGGGCTGGGTGGGAATCGGGATCCACAGGATGAAAATACTAAATTTTTTTGCGAAAATAATGCAAATTGAGGCCAAAACTATATAAAAACTGGAAAATTTCTTTAAAATGCTTTAAATGGATTAGAAATAGTGTAATAATATTGTATGAACGCTATATTAGCGCTTAGACCAGTGTTTTGAGTCATTTTGGTCCTGAAAAGCCCAATTTTTGACCCTCCCAGACCAGCTGACCCCCATCCCTCTTACATCGGTCTTGTTGTGCATTCATGGTATAGAGTCTAGACCACAGCACAAATGGCACAGAACAACTGATCTGGAGGAGAAGGAGAGGTCAGCCAAATAGGTTTTTCAGCCCAAATAGAAAATTATTTAAATCCCTAATTTCTAATTGATTTGGAGCACCTCTGATAAAATGTTCTGCTTGTCTTTCATTTTTAGCATTTATTTTGCCTTATTTTTCCATCAAATTTCTCACATCTTCATTCTTCGTTAGGTTTCAGTCTCCCACGCTCGCGTGCTTGCATGTCTGATTGGTATCCCACCATCCGAAGGACTCTTCCTAAGTTTTGGAAGACTTCCTTGATTTAATTGATTTTTTTTGCTGATTTTTTTCGGCATTTTTTTATTTCAATAGATATATTTTGATAAAGGAAAATAAAAAATATTGTTTTTGTTTCTACATTAAATATTCCAAGGCTTTTTCATATTTGAAAATTTTGTAAATTATTAATTAATGCGTTGACTATGTACACATATTTAGTGACCCCAAAACTAGTAGACTCCACACTCGATCAGATCTCCGAAAATTCCGACTTTCAAACTCAATTTGCAAATTCATAAATATCCCTAGTTTAAATTTTTGATGATAATTATTTGATATCTATTGTTTTTGCCCATACCATGAATTTTAATGGTTCACAGAAATGTCGGCCTTGCCAATTTCTGTCAGGTCTGACTAAAGTATTGCATTTTCTGTGGCCAGTGTAGACTAGTGCTACTATTTTTCATTTATTGGTTTTATTTTATACCAAATTGTTAATTCGTTATTATCACCTACCCATCCTTTGCACGCTTAAGGGCGACTCGGGCGAGGGCTATGTGTGCAGAGATAATGAGGAGAATAGTCCTACCGTGCTTATGGGTATTATCAATGGCCGTAAGATCGGTCAGTACAAATACTATGAATACCACCGTTTAGTCTACTACTACTACTCTCAGTTCGCTTTCGTGTTATTTTATTTGGAATGGTTATATAACAAGACTGATCAGGTCGCGGATGTTGAAACTAGATCGTTTTGCAGCAAATGTTGGAAATAATGCAGAATAAAATTACTTACTGGATTTTCGTAAATAAAAATGCATACAAGGTTGCTCAAAAGATAGCATTTAGGTAGCACTTTATGATGCAAGATACATATCTTTGATAGGAGCTTCTTTTATTGTGTTTAAATAATTACACTCTTGTTCTATATATACTCATCTCTTTCCTGGTTCATTTTTCTCGACCTTTGAAGAGTGGTCTTTAATTACATTTGTATTCCATTCACCCATGTTCTGCATGTTCTGTACTATTAATGAATCGATCCCATGAATAAAATTAGTATACAAGAGATATACTTGCATTTTAAATGGTAGATAATAAAAAATTATATACCTAAATATATATGCCTATTTTTTATTTTTGCGTCAAACGTAATCATAAGCTTCAATAATGAGTGCACGTCAACAGCTCAGAATGAGTACTTCACTTAAATTTGATAGAAAAATTTGTATCCCATTAAATATTCTGAAATATTTTTTTGATTTTTCTAGATGTTTCATTAGTTCTTGCATTAAATAGGTATCTCACATGTGAAAATATGAGCAGTGATAAAAGATTTTTTCTGCATTTTTCTTGTCTGCTCGCACCTCTGGATGGATGTTTTTACGTCGAGATATAGCTTTTCAATTAGAAGTGTACGCTTAGAGGATCACACATACAACTTACTGCGTTTATTTAAACTCGATATTGAAATTTTACACTTAAAATACGCTTTCATTGTATTATGTCACAGACGTCTGATTTTAAAAATAATATTGATAATTTCAAAATTGCAAATGTGACCATAATCTATTCATGGTCATAATTGCAACTGTCAGCTGGGGAAGACAATATGTCTGTGCATGTTTGGTAAGTTTATACTATAAAGTAATTTCTAGAATGAGCGTTGTAGAAACTTTATTTTTGAAACGCGTTCTCTGAAAAATGGAAATTAAGAATTCGAACTTGACTCTCATTTTAAGCATTAGTTATTTGCTTGTAGAGCAAAATAGGCGCATCTTTGCTAAAGTCAAATCAAAAATTTGTCTACTTTCAAGAGTGTTGTGGAAGATCAATCCTAATAAAAAACATGTAACATAAGGATTGCGAATCTGACCCTTTAAATTTTTTTACGTGATCTTGTTGTCCACCATTGTGTCAAGCCCGGTAGTGGTCAATATATAATAATCATTAATATATTCACTTGGGTCACTCCGCATATTGTACATCTGTCGAGCTCCATAATAATATTCATTTTAGTAATGTACTCCGCATGTCTCTGTGCACGTCAGTCGAGTTCAATCAATACTCCTTAGGTCAATATACTCGAACCACCTAACGGGCTGACCATATGTTCGTTTATAGTCACCAGCTCGGACTGACCTGTCTTGGGGATAGTGCAGCAGTGTATCTTATTGCGCGCACACGCATTAATAAAACCGGTGCAATTGGGCAAACCCAATAGCCTTTATCAGCGCTGACTCCTCACTTAGCAGTTTTTACGTGCTGAGCTCGGACCAGTTCTTTGCTGGAAATTCATCTCTTCCTCATAAGAGAATGGAACAATAACCGTGGCAATCAGCGACAGCTGTTGCTTAAGTTAGCAGCTGTCATGTATACGCGACATCTCCCTCTTTAATTTCGATTGTCCTCGATCCAGGGAGGAAGTAGTTGGGTCTCACCAGAAATGTAACTTTCCCAACGACCCCCATGTAACAAAGGATGCCTTGTGTGGGTCATATAACATAATATAATATAGCCTCCATTTCTAGGAGTTAATAATCAATAATCAATTCAATAATTTATACCCACTAAACCAGGAGTGTAGATTCGGGTAGTCAGTCACCAGCTCAGACTGAGCTGTCTAATGAGAACAAAATCGGTGCTGTTGGGCGAACCCAATAGCCTTTATCAGCGCTGACTCCTAACTCAGCAATTTATACGTGCTAAGCTCGGACCGGTTCCCTTCAGTTGTTATGTCCTTTCAATATACGCCTTGATTCCTGTTGTTCTAACATGCGCATCACATGTCAATGGATTACTGTAGAAGGGTATGGTGTTTCTACCTGACACTTTACAAAAAATATTCCGAACTTCACAAAAAATATTCTAAACTTTACAAAAAATATTCCAAACTTTACAAAGAAAAATTCCACACTTTACAAAAAATATTCCAAACTTTACAAAAAAAAATTCCAAACTTTACAAATAATATCCCAAACTTTAAAAAGTACTATGCTTAAGCATGTAAAATTAATTCCAAACTTTACAAAAAATATTCCAAACTTTACCAAAAATATTCCAAACTTTACAAAAAATATTTCAAGCTTTACAACAAAATTCCAAACTTTACAAAAATATTCAAAACGTTACAAAAATACGATGCTTAAGCATGTAAAATTAATTCCAAACTTTACAAAAAATATTTGAAACTTAACAAAAAATATTCCAAACTTTACGAAAAAAAATTCCGAACTTTACAAAAAATATTCCGAACTTTACGAAAAGTACTATGCTTAAGCATGTAAAATTAATTCCAAACCTTACAAAAAATATTACAAAGTTTACAAAAAATATTCCAAACTTCACAAAAATATTCTAAACTTTACAAAAAATATTCCAAACTTTACAAAGAAAAATTCCACACTTTACAAAAAATATTCCAAACTTTACAAAAAAAAATTCCAAACTTTACAAATAATATCCCAAACTTTATAAAGTACTATGCTTAAGCATGTAAAATTAATTCCAAACTTTACAAAAAATATTCAAAACTTTACCAAAAATATTCCAAACTTTACAAAAAATATTTCAAACTTTACAACAAAATTCCAAACTTTACAAAAATATTCAAAACGTTACAAAAATATGATGCTAAGCATGTAAAATTAATTCCAAACTTTACAAAAAATATTTGAAACTTTACAAAAAATATTCCAAACTTTACGAAAAAAAAATTCCGAACTTTACAAAAAATATTCCGAACTTTACAAAAGTACTATGCTTAAGCATGTAAAATTAATTCCAAACCTTACAAAAAATATTACAAACTTTACAAAAAATATTCCAAACTTCACAAAAAATATTCAAAACTTTACAAAAAATATTCCGAACTTTACAAAATAATTCCAAACTTCACAAAAAATATTCCAGACTTTACAAAAAAGTTTTCAAACTTTACAAAAAGTTTCCAAAGTTAACAAAAAAAATTTTATGAACTTCACCAAAAAATTTCCAAAACAATACAAAAATTTCTTCAGTTAGATCGAAAGTATTGTTAGCATGTCAAGGGAATATATCTCTCAGGAGCCTTAAGCAAAAAGATTAAAACACGTGTAGCACTTATTCTTCTATTGTATTTAATTCATTCAGAGTACTACATTTGTCATAGTTTAAAGCTGAAACAACAATTTTTACCCGATTGTAAAAACAATTTCCAATTGAACTTGTAAGACAAAAATCACATGCACTTGATTTTCTTTAATTTTAATCGATAAGAAATTGTAAAGAATCTCATAATTTCTGAAGCCTATCTATAATCTTATCAAACGATTTTTAAACTCTGCATGGAATTAGTTATATTTTATGAAGAAATATGTATAAAATTTAGTTCTTTTTGGATTATGTCAGCTTTTTCATGCTTATTATTGCAGATAAGCGGGAATCTAAAGTGTTCCTTATTGTTCAAGCTATACTAAAGTTTGCCACCTTTATGTGCAATAACTTCATATCCATAAGTACGCAACTTGAACAGCCTTATTAGTCCTTAATTGTATGCATAAAGAATCTTACTGCTCTCAGAATCTTAGAAATACGCACTGTTTACTCGATTCACAAGTATGAAATTTTGCTGAAATGAGTCTGAGTCTAAGCAGTTTTATCCCAACTTTATCCTTATTTTACCATAGTTTCTTAATTTGCATTTCTTAGCAATCATATTATACAGGCAAGAGACCTTCTTTTGTTTTGTTCAATGTAGTGTACTTTTTTTACTTAATTTGCGTTATATTGCAATGAATCTTGTCCTTTGCATTTGCAGTTATATGAAAGTATAAACAAAGACTGCTGACTGAGTTAATTTATCCCGATAGTCTTTTTAATCCATCAAAACCCTGGGCAAACAGAGCAGATATCTTCGAGTAGTTCTATGAAATTTGTTTTTAAGCGGCAGGGGCGGATTTAGGGGGCGGGCGGGGAGGGGGGTTGGGGGCGGCCGCCTCCCCCCCCATTGGCCCAGAATAGTGCGCAAAATTATGCATTTTTGAGCAATTTTTTGCGATTATTGGGTCAAAACGGCTAATTTTTCCGCCCAAGACAGGGTTCCGCCCCTCTTAGGGGTACCGCCCCCTTAGGAATATCCTGGATCCGCCACTGTTAAGCGGTAATTTAGACTGATGCTGCATACTTCTATTATTATCACTCAATCCAGGCTAAATATGGTCCTTGTGTTGTAAGATTTATGTAGCTTGACAAGTAATAGTAATTTTGATTGACATATACTATAGTGCACCTTTGTGATTGTGCGTATGCGTAGTACTCATTACCATAGATGCTCAGCATGGTCGGAGGGCAGCTGGTCTAATGGGGTCAAAAATTTAGTTTTTTTTCATCCAAAATAAACTCAAAATTAATATAAGCGCTAGAATAGCGTTAAAACTGCGTTATTCCACAGTTTCTGATAAATTTTAAGAAAGTTTTTAGTTTTTATCCTTTTTTGCCATCACTTTGCCTCATTTTCCCCACAAAATTTTAAATTTTTTAATTCTGGGGGTCTAGACTAACCAGGACCTCCCACTCCTCCACGTGCATGTTTGCTTATGATTCAAAGTTGAATAGATTCAACATCAATCTGATTGTAAATTAACAAGATATAAGCTAACAGCAAATTTTTAAGATTATTAGAAAGCTAAACGTATGACTGTACTATGTGAGCCATCAATTAGCCGGTACATTTCCAGAATTTCTGCTTGATTAAAGCTACAATTCACAAGACCTGGACTTATATGTAAACGTTGGGGTTGATCTTGGGTCTTTGGGTTCCCGCAACATGTGAAGACTTTGTGGCTGTCTTATAGTTTACGTCGTCTACGGACACCGTGTTCCCCCAAATTCCTAGGATAGTCGGTAAATCGCTATTCGTACAATGGGCAAACCGTCCAGCTACGTGTTTAAAGTCTGTTAGAATCGGGCGGGCTATTTATTTGTACACGCAAGCAGCCACAAAATGGAATAATAACGTTAAACGCCAGAAAATCAAAGCAACGCAGGCAGCCACGAAACACTGAAGAGACGCCGGCAAGTACGAAAAACAGAATAATATGAAAGGCTCGTGCAAAGCGACGCGTTTAAACGGAATACCCATTGTTTTTGAATAACGCATAGTATTAGACCAAAATGAACGCATAATCATAAACCGATACCAGGGTTATGCAAATAATCAAATGCGCGTGGAAAACACCAAGAAATGGTACCAAACCAAATATGTATATATTTTATATGTAAAAGCTTTGACTCGTTTACACTTCCCCACCGAAGACCGAGTCCCACCGAGGTCCGAGATTCAGACGAGTCAAAGTTCTGGAGCAAAGTTTAGCTAGGTTTTTTTAAATATAAATAATAAGACCAGTCTGTGGGTCGAATAGGACCCAAACCTTACCGTCCGGTCCACCCGAAAATTCTTTCGACTACTGATGGCCCTATTGGCCCGACAGTATGGCCTCGGCATTAATAGGTAGGTAAATACCTTCAGATCCTTGATCTGAACCGAAGCCGCTCACACGGATCTTACTTTTATGTAAAGCACGATTAATACACAAGAATGCGTATGAACATTACACTGGCTCAAAGTTGCGGTTGCAACTGGACTAATAAGGATATCGGTTCGAATACATTGGCATTGGCTGAGGCTTCTAATTTGGCCCTGTTTTAACTTCGCTCACATAAAATGAGCAAATAGGACCAGAATCCGAGGAATTTTTCCCGGACCACCCAGCCCAAAATTATATATAGATTAATTATTATCAACGAATAAACAAAATTGTTACACAATTCTTTTTTTGTTTAATTATTACAGTGGTACCAGAACTTTTCAGCATAATAACTTTGCTTCGCACCAATTAATAATTCGCACAGTTCTATGACAGCGAGTTTCGACGAAAACGCGTTCAAATAAAAAATTTCAAGTTAAAGTCGTTAACAATAAAAAATGCGAGTTTATTCAAACAATGCACAGTACGACGATATTCATTTATGCCCGATTCAAGCCCTTTTTTTATAATTTTTTTATTCAGAAGAGACCACATTTTTTGAAGTTTAGTGATCTTTAGATTTAGCAAATCGATCTCTTTGACGTTGCAATGAAGAAGTTGATTAGGTGGTGGTGGCGGCAATAGAGTTGGGCGAATTCGGCGGTGTTGAAAAAGATGCGGCGTTTTGTGTTCGAGCGTATGCAAGTTTGTAGGATGTGATGCGACAGAGTTCGAGAGATTAGCAACGGATGACTTAGACGATTCATCAGCAGTTCCGTTGTCGCTCGTTAAAAGGCACGTTTGAACATCGTTAGACAATTGGCCCAATAATTCAACAGGACCTAATCCTAAGCCCACTAGCTGCAGCTCAATTTCAAGCTCCCAAGGGGATCCTCCCCAAGTTTCCAAAACAAGCTTCTTTTGATTTTCCAAAAGTACCAATTTTTGCCAATTTCAGAAGGTAGGGTTGAGCTCAGGTCCAAAAGATTTAGTTTTTGGCCCATTTTAATCCAATTTTGTGTGCTCTACAGTTCTAGGCACTGAGTAGATATTTTCGTAAGAACTTTTACCACGAACAGATTAAGGCCAGTAGAGATAAACGACAAACGAATTTCCTCTGCGCTTTTAGATTCAGGCGAATGATATATTCGCTCCGAATCATAATAACCAGAGTCAAACAAAACACGATACAATTGTATAGCTTTACACCAAAAGAAACCTGCATGTTCGATTTTCAACTGCTCAAAAGATTCTTGTGCAATTTTCGCAAAAAAATCAATTTTGCAAAATATTGACTCACGGCTTTTCAACGCTTTTCGAACGGAAATAGATTCTCTTCGCTTTTTATACGGTAACCGACTTAAATACCTACGAGACTTTTTACAAATTTTTCTCGCAGCGCACTTAGCTTAAATACTTTGAAAAGAACCAAGAAAATTCGGGCAAAGTCCGAAGTTCTTCAACACTCAAAAGAATGTATAGTTCGCCATTAGTCACCTTAATCTTCGGTGCTATTTGCTCTACGGTGTGCCTTGGTGCCAGCATTAGACGAAAATTCTCAAACTGCGTGTAATCCGGTTCCACGTCTCCATCAAACACATTGTTTCTTAGTCGCCAACCTGAATAGCCGCGAATGCCGTTTATTCGCAGACTTGTTTCAAAATTTGGGACGTTTCTATAAAGAACACCATTAATAAACTATACAAAAATAAATAAGTAAATCAACTCGGAAGCAAAATAAATAGAAACAAAATAAAATGCGCGAAGGGGAAATATATTACTGTTCGGACCAAAGTTTTTTGCTTTGAGCAATTTGCCTTGCTTCTTCTAAGGCGCGCCTAGCTAATCGTGTTTTCGCAGACAATTCTAATTCTGTGTCATTTTCAACAGTATACTTGAAAATGTGATCAACAGCAACAGAAGTTACCATGTTACTTCCTAAAATTTTAACTACGATTTCGTTAGGCCGTTTCTCTCTGCGCCGCATTGCACAGTCGTCTACAATTATAGCGGGACAAAAAGGCAACCTACGGGCTTTCACAACTACTAACTCACTTTTCTGAGGCCGAGAAAAATTCAATTTTTCTGTTATTTCTCTTAAATGCTCATTAACTTGAAATTCTTTTGGCTCAAGATCGGTAATTTTACGCAAAAGGTTGAAATGAACGACTTTTTCAGGTCCTTTTACGTGTAAAGGCTTAATTCGGTAGTTTACACTGGTTTCTGGGCGTACTATTACATATGGCCCGACCCACTTGGGTTCTAATTTCCCACGTACACCCTTGGGCCTCACGCAATTCCAAAGCCAAACTTGTTGTCCTTGGTGTAAACCAAACGAGCAAGCGTTTTTATTATACTGAATGGCTTGCCGTTTCCGGGCTTTAATTAAATTTTCAAGGGCAATTTTTCTAGCTAGGGTTAAGCGTTGTTTAACCACTCCAGCGTCTAATTCACCGAACAGATCGGGGTCTACCTCCCGTTGTGCTTCAAGATCTATCGAAAAAATGGGTTCTCGTCCATACAACAAATGAAAAGGAGAATCCGCACTAGACGCATGCTCGGCTGTGTTGTATGCTAAAACTACGAAGGGCAAAAGAGAATCCCACTCATCACTCGTTTCGGTTCCACAAGCTGCCAGCATTTGAAACAGCGTTCGATTAAAACGCTCACACATGCCGTCAGACTGCGGGTGGTTTATAGTAGTAAAAGACTGGAGAATTCCCAAAAATCGGCAAAGATTAGACAAAATTTCGGATGTGAATTGAGCTCCTTGATCCGAAAGAATAGTGGTCGGAACTCCGTGTTGACAAATTACATCATTCACAAGAAATTTTGCAACTATTTCCGCTGTCATGGAGGGGACCGCCTTGGCCATTACCCAACGAGTCGCATACTCAGTACAGACAATAACGTACTTATTCCCTTCAGATGTAAGAGGCAGCTGCGCTATGTCTATAGCAATTCTACTGAATGGTTCTCCCACCTCAATGGTCTGCAACGGGGCTTTTATAGGCAAAAGTTTTATTTGCTGACAATTTTTACAGGCATTTACCCATTTTTGAACATCAGAAAAGATGCAAGGCCACCAATATTTGCTCACGATTTTTCGATACGATTTTATAACGCCTAAATGTGCCGCAAATCGAGAATTATGATAAAACCATAAAATTTCGAGCTTTTTTGATTCAGGGACCACAAGCTGACAGTCAAGCCTTCTCCCCTTATTCTCCAAGGTACGGAATAGCTGTCCATTTTCGCTTATCACAAAATTTCGCGCTTGAACCTGAATTTCCTGCGACTGTTTTAAATCGCTAGGCAATTCATTTCTAATTAAAAACGCCAAAATTTTCGAACAAAAGGGATCTTTCGACTGCTCGTCCTTCCACAAGCGAACCCCTTCCTCAAAATTCAAATTTTCAATCGCATCCAAAAATGCTAGAAAATTTTCCGAATTTCTTGCCTGATAAACATCGGCTTTTTCAGATTCGGTTTTCCTAGAAAGTCCGTCTGCATTTCCGTGGTTTTTGCTTTTTCGTTGAATAACAGTAAAATAGTAAGAAGATAAATTATCTTGCCAGCGCATTATTCGAGCATTTCCGTCTTTTGAGCTTTTAAACCAAAAAACAGCGGAACTATCTGTAACTAGCTCAAAATGCCGGCCATATACGTAAGGACGAAAAACTTTATGCACAGCCAAGTGGACAGCTAAAATTTCTTTATGATTGATATGGTACTTACGTTCAGCATCAGTTAAAACTCGACTAGCATAGCTAATTACCCACTCTCCGGTTTCATCTTTTTGGCCTAATACAGCTCCTAAACCATGCTCGCATGCGTCCGTGTAAACTACGAAAATTTTACTAAAATCCGGATATCTAAGGATTGGATAGCTTACGGCGTCTGTTTTTAAACGCTCGAATGCTTTTTGCTGTTCAGGACCCCAGCTAAACGGTTTTCCTTTGGGTTTACTTACTTCTAATAAGGGAGAAGCTTTTTCCGAAAAATTTTGCGAAAACCGACGATAATATCCACAAAGACCCAAAAAACTAGCGATATCTTCCTTCTTTTTCGGGATGGGCCAATTTACAATACTTTCAATTTTTTTGGGATCTGCCTGGATACCATCTTTAGAGACAATATGCCCAAGAAATGGCACTTTTTCGCAACCAAATTTACACTTGGAAATTTTCAGTGTCAAATTAGCTTCACGAATTCGATCAAATATTTTTTGTAAGTGCTGCAAATGTTCTTGAAACGTTTTCGAAAAAACTACAATGTCGTCCAAATATACTACACAGAAATCCCAGTGATATCCAGACAACACGATGTCCGTTAACCTCTGAAAAGTGCTTGGGGCGTTGCAGAGTCCGAAAGGCATAACAGAAAATTCGAAAAGGCCTTTTCTAGTACCGAAAGCAGTTTTTTCGCGACTATTTTCATCCAATTCCACCTGCCAGTACCCCGAGGCCAAATCTAAGGTGCTAAAAAACCTAGATTTTCCTAAACTATCGAGAGTTTCGTCAATGCGGGGCAAAGGGTAGACGTCTTTTTTTGTGATTGCGTTTAAAGCTCGAAAATCAACACAAGGACGAATTGTTCCATCTTTTTTGAACCAGCAGAATATTAGCGCGAAAAGGACTCTGAGACGGTTGAATAAAATTTTGAGCTTTCATTTTTTCAACTTCTTGGTCGATCACGTGCTTAAGAGCTTCAGGAACCCTTCGAAGTGGCTGGTTCACTGGGGGTTGCCTCCCGTGTCAATTTTGTGCTTTACTTTAGTCGTTCTTCCAATTTTACCTGAAATTTCGAAAAACAGATCTTTATTTTTATCTATCAAGCTCATCAATTGATTTTTCTCATCGTCGCTCAGAACAGAATCAGTTAATTCATTTCGAACATCTGCTAATGCTATATTAGCTAGATCTTTGGAATTTTCCGACTTTTCAGAGTACTTGTCGATGGTTTTCTCAATAAACGGTTCAATGTAACCTAAGATCTCGTTTTTGTGTAGCTTAAAAGGCTCATCTAGGACATTCATGATTTGGACCGGAATCCGCCCATTAGAAACTTTCACAATACTCTCAGTCAAAACCGCTGATACTTTTGGCTCATTTTCTACAATTTTTGGCATGAAAACGACGTCAGTTTCATCAGCTAATACACTAGACAGGCCATCTATATACATTATATGCCTAGCAGGAACGACTACGGTACGATCAACAGAAATTAGCGCTGAAAATGGAAACGACTTTCGTGGCTCATCCGCAAAAAAGACAGAAATGCCATTTACAGTAACGAGCCTGTGAGATATGTTAGGAACAATATTATAAGCATGCATAACGTCCTGTCCGAAGAGCAAGTCATATTCCATTGCGTCAGTGACTAGAAATTTCCCAGAAATTGTTTGAGAATTTTCAAGTGATATTTTCATAATTAGTTCTACTTCAGACTCAAATTCGATGGAATGATCGCCTATCGTACGAATTGATTTTATTTCGGATGGTTTTTCGTACACTTTTTCGCCGTTACTTCTTAGCTCATTTATAACCTGTCTATGAACCAAAGAACAAGAACTACCGCTGTCTATAAATGCAATGACATTAAACGGTCGCTCAGAACCTATTACGAAGCTAACCAATGGCCTTAAATTACTATAAGTTCGCAGGTCAATGGTATTACAGCTAGGCAAATCTGCACTAGGCGCTGAAGGCACAATCGAATTTGTTACAGGCGTAGGAAACAACACAGGGGAAACTCCTGTTGGGTGAAACCGATTCACAGGTGGTTGAAACTGAGTTACTGGTGGCTGAGACTGATTCAAAGGTGCACGAGTACATTCAAAAGAATTATGACCAGGAGCAGAGCATATAAAGCAATATTTATAAGCTGACGTGTGCCTATGATTAAACGTGGTACTCGGACTACAAGCCTGATATTTTTGACAATTTTGCTTAATGTGACCTATTTCCTGACAAAAGTAACATTTCACAGGTCGAGTTTGAAAATTTGCTCTTACAGGAGGTCGCTGAGTAGGCGTACGTGAAAAAACAGTTGGGGAACGCTCAGAAAAAATCTGCTCTTGGGTTTTGTTAAGCAACGATACGCGGATTATACGATTTTTTACGCATGATACTTTCTCTCAAAGACGATTCACTTTCAGCAAAATTCATTGCCTCATCTAAAGTTCGAAAATGCTGTCTAGCTACTTCGAGTCTGATTTCGTCATTAGCTAGTAAATCAATGTAAATTTCTACCAAAAATTTCTCGTTAAAACCCGGGAGTTCAGAAGCATATGCCTTACGTACGCGTTCTCGAAAAAGCATATTAAAATCACGAACCGATTCATTAAATTTCTGATTTATACGCCTGAGATCAGTTTGGAGACGTTCAAAATGTTGTTTAGGCACTAGATGGCTCACAAGAATTTGTTTTAAAATATTCCACGAAAAACGATCTTCTTTCGGTATTTTATCAAAAACTGTGGCCGCCCGACCTTCTACAAGATTCGCTATGATAAAGGACTTGTACTTATCCGTCCAGCCAGATGTTTCACCAGTACGCTCAATTTTTGCGAGCCAATCCAAAAATATTTCTTCGTTGTTGCCGTCACACGGGCCAAAATGTCTGGGCACTTTAAAAGATCGAATTTCCTCGAGATCGTTTTCCTCTGCCTCAGAACATTCACTTGACGAAAGATTTATTTTTGACAATCTTTTCAACTTAGGCATTTCTTTTGAATGTCGAGAGCTATCAGATTTTCTTTCGTTTCCGTTAGACTTTTTCTGCTCGAAAAGTTCGAAATCGACTGGCTGCTTTCCCGTCAAATTCACGGGAACCTGCTCCAACCTTACCTCTATGCAATTTACTTTCGAGCTCATTTTTTGTAGATTTCTCGTAAGTTCCGAAACAATACCTTTCATAGAGTCTAGATTTTGCGAAGTACAGCGCTCTAAAATATCAGCATGCTTCTGAAAATCCAGTTTTATTTTAGATGTCTCAGATTCATTTTGTCTGATACCGTGTTCTAAAACGCGAATTTCAGATGTGGTTTTCGCTTCAAGATTCACAACAGAAGCTTCAAAATCAGAGTATTTTTGAATAAAATCTGATTCAAGACGAAACATGTTTTCAGATAAAGCCGTATATTTTTCGGTAAGACCATCCTTAGTCTGATTTAGGGCATTCAAGATTTCCGATTGGGACGTGGTAATGAAACCTTTTATTTCGATCAAAACGTCGCCAAAATTATTAATTTCCTGGTCTTCTTTTTTACCTGAGTTTTCGTCAACATTTAAATTTCCGTCAAGTTTTGCATCGAACAATATTAGATCTTGGTCACTCGAAACGCTCACAGGATCCGTCCTAACCGATGGATTTAAACGATCAGGAATTTCTACCTCGAATTTATTCACAATGCGTGCATTTATATTCTGAATGCCCTGCTTTTTAAGCTCATTTTTAGCAAAGTCTTTTAGGGAATTTTCCAAATCAGTCCGCTTATTGCCCTCAGCACTTGTCTGTAAATGCTTCAGAACTAATCTTAGATTTTCCGTCGGGTAAGTACGATTACACAAGATACCAATACGAACAAGAACCATATTGATTAATTAACGTACCTTATATTGCGTATTCCCATCGTCGTATAAGAATCGAATTGAGCCGAGCCGAACTATCCTGTTGTGCCAGCACCATGTAAACGTTGGGGTTGATCTTGGGTCTTTGGGTTCCCGCAACGTGTGAAGACTTTGTGGCTGTCTTATAGTTTACGTCGTCTACGGACACCGTGTTCCCCCAAATTCCTAGGATAGTCGGTAAATCGCTATTCGTACGATGGGCAAACCGTCCAGCTACGTGTTTAAAGTCTGTTAGAATCGGGCGGGCTATTTATTTGTACACGCAAGCAGCCACAAAATGGAATAATAACGTTAAACGCCAGAAAATCAAAGCGACGCAGGCAGCCACGAAACACTGAAGAGACGCCGGCAAGTACAGAAAAACAGAATAATATGAAAGGCTCGTGCAAAGCGACGCGTTTAAACGGAATACCCATTGTTTTTGAATAACGCATAGTATTAGACCAAAACGGACGCATAATCATAAACCGATACCAGGGTTATGCAAATAATCAAATGCGCGTGGAAAACACCAAGAAATGGTACCAAACCAAATATGTATATATTTTATATGTAAAAGCTTTGACTCGTTTACATATATGCTATTAATTAATCTAGGACTTCCATTTCATAAATGCTGCATTTCAGCATTTATTCACCAAATCCGCTAAATTTCCGTTATATCTAACCACTAATATGTAAGCCTGTGCAATAAAACACAGTTATGGTAATCTATATTATATAAAGAATACCATGTCCGGCGTGCATTTAATAAATTCTGTAATGTTCATCTCAGTGGTTTGGAGAAATAAAGACACATAGCATAACACTGTTTCTGTAAATCCGATGCATTCATTTTATGTGAATACAAAGTCTAGCACACATTCATGAAAAATTTTAGAATTCGAACTTAAATCCAGTCTGTGGTTCGTGAGATATCAATTTATGTGCTCTAGGATAGCTAAAGTATGTTGGCTGTGCAATACCTTGCGCTTTTTAAGCCTATCATTCACACCACATATATCCCATATATTCTTAGCTTGAGTCCGGCACCGGTTGATGAGTTACTTAGAAAATAATGATATCAATCAATAAATTCTGTTGGAAACCTCCTCCAAGGACTGACCTGCTCTTTAAGCTCAATTTACTCTTTACATTAGATCTACTTACTTATTCGTTGGTATATGGTTGTCATCAGAGATATCTCTTAAAATGCTCGTAATCGAAGAAAAATTTCCGTCAAATGCAAATATTGGTGAAATTGACACCTCATGCTTTTATGGGATGCTTGTGGAGCCCCTTAGGCTTACTTTACATATATCATCAGTTCTACTTTACAATGGTATGGGTCGGTGTGGCGATCTTCAGGTATAACTCTTTAAATATTCAAAAAATGTTCATAACAACTAAAAACCATTTAATAATTAGTCCCCCTCTTTTTAGGACCAGTCTGCAGGGACTGTTACACACACATGGGCGTGGGGGGTTTGAGGGGATACCCCCCAGAAAAATTTTTTTTGCTTTCTTAGCAATTTTTTGATGCCATTGGATAGTGCTCGACGAGAAACGTCGAAAAATGGTGTTTTTTTCGCCATACAACCACTTTTAAGACAATTTTTTGACCTTTAAAAATTTTTTTACCCCGCCCCCCAGAAATTTTTTCACCCCCCCCTCCAGAATTTTGGTGCTGCCCACCTATGCTGTTACATCTCTCAGTCATAAATATACCAGGTTCGTCACATACCCGTCATTATCTCAAAATTTCACACAAAACCGACCACTTCGTGAATTACTAAAAAATTAGTAAAATCAATCAATTATCAAAGTTTCCCGAGAACTGCTCCCTTATGCCACCTCCTCTCCCTATTAGTAGGCCCCGGCGCCCTTTAGAGCACCTCCACAGAATCGCTTAGGCTTATGGCAACGCTCCCCACGGAGTGCTACCATCTCTTAGGCTCAAAATTGATGAAAAAATTGATAATCATAGTTTCCCGGAAACTCCCTTAGGCAGGTCCAGGCACGCCCCAGGCTCCCTCCCCTTCATATCCTTCATCATTGCCTATGTTACATCATTGCTACCTGGCCCCAACCCAGGTAGCAAGTTTGGGCTTGCCCGCCTATGCTTAGGCACAGGCCATGTTATAACGTTGTGTCCAGGGAAACACGGATAACTACTATTATCGATCACATGCAAGCTGATTATCTGCAAATATGTGTATTAAGTAAATAAAAATATTAAACTCAATGTAGTAGAACAAATAAACTTTAGTTTTAACAATCAACCGCATGATTTTGTTATTGTTGAGAGAGTGGTTTAATGTTTTATATGTCGTTAGGTACCATAGGTGGGCGGCACCAAAGTTCTATGTGGTGGGGGCGCAAGATTTTTCTAAAGGTGAAAAAATAGCCCTAAAAATTGTGGTATAGCGAAGATTGAGTTCTGGGTATAGAGGGGCGGCACTAAAGTCTGGGAAGGGGGTGCAAGATATTTAAAAACGTCAAAAAATGGCCCCAAAAATGGTGGTATGGCGAAAAAACAATTTTTCAATGTTTCTCATCGCGCACTTTCAATTATATTTCCAGAAAAAGTATGATTTTTTATCGAAAGTCTGAGTTTATTACAGTTTTTATATTTTAGCATTATTTCTAAGGGGTGAATTGCATACCCCCAAACCCCCACGCCCAGGTATGGTAAGACTGTTTCTTTCTACCTTCATTATTTAGCTAGGACAGTGCTAATGTCTGCATAGGTTGACTAGTGTTCGTGTATATGCATAGAAGTACTGCTCTACGAAAACCTTTTTTGCATGAAAAAGTACTTGATTTAATATTGCAATTTTAGGTTACCTTATTTAGCAAATATTATTTTGTGCTGAATACTGATAAAAGGTTTATTTAGAAGAAAATGTCAGAACTCTAAATAATAGGAAAAAGGCGGAAAATTCTTAAATTGTGAAACCGTTGGACTCAAAAGGTTAGACTTAGGTACTTTCATTTCTACATGATTTTTCGAGGTTGAAGACTTGGTGAAATTGGTTAAAGAATTATCCAGTGATACATAAAGCACACTCTTTCCGACAGATTTACGGAACCACTGAACTTCTGCTTATTTTTTTGGCTGGGTGACCGAGGTCCGATTAGTAAAAATAGAGATTTTCTGATTTTTTTGATGCGTTAATATAGAGAAAGTGAAGAAGCAATTAGACGTTTTATGTCAAGTGCTAAACTTTTCTCGATGAATTGACATAAAAGTCAAAATAAAATTTAAGTGTAACACACTTAAGCGATAATCAAATCTCACGGTTAACTGTAAAAAGATGAATTTTAAGCGAATTAGTCTTAATTTTCGCACAAAACATTTCTATGTTTTATACCTCAACATTTTCGTACCGAATGAGATAAGTAACATACAAATCCTTTAAATGCTTGATTTAAAATGCTAACAGATACGGTAGCTAGCTAGAGCTCAGCTGCTGCTAAGTAAAACGCCATTACTTTTCTGATAAATAAGTATTATATGAAAATTATTATTTTGTTTTTTTAATGCAGCCGATATTTTATCGAGCGGTGAATAAGTAGTCATCAAAATCAATAGTTCCTAATCATGAACTCATTGATTAAACGGAATATGGCACTGGCTTTTGACCAGGCGCGAGATTTATCCAGCGATGTCCCGAAAACTGATCAATGCTTTGTCAGCACCAAAGACGGATTCCACATTCAGGATCCCATCTACTTGGTGCAAAGAGTATCAAATGTTCAAGAATGCATCCTGCTGTGCCTCAGATTAAATCTATGCTTGTCCGGTAATTTCGTCGAATTTTTTACCTATGCCGCTTGTACGCTTCATACCAGCAATCCTGACGCACTGACTTCAGCCGGTCTTCCTTTTTCAGTCTTCTTCGACTTCTCCTGTGATCGAAGTTAGCAGAATAATTTTTATAACGTCTAAATGTATACTAGGGGCATGATTTAGGAAAAGGATGGTGAGAGGCATATGTGCACAATATAGTAAATCGTGCTATCGAATTTAGCATATCGAAACTGTTCTAAGCTTAGAAATCATAATTACTAGAAAAATGCTCAGATAGAGCAAAAAAGACGTATATACTTGGAACTTCGCATCATATAGGACATAAAAGAGGGGGAAAAGGGAAAGTTACCTATGCTCGCGAAAATTCATAAGAATCTGTTAAAAATCAGATTTCTCGAAGCAACACAAAAATCAGAAGTTCGAAGTATATTCTGCGGCCTACAGAAAATAGTTGTATTCACACGTTGGCGGGGTGAAGGGGGGTTCTAGGGAAACGGGTATGCATTCTTCCTAGATCACTGTAGGACCATGAATTTTATTTTTAGTACATTTAGGTGATTCCACCCAATTAGACTCCCGTGAATTCTTTCGCTGCTCATGTATATTTGTAGCCTCGGTGTCAGAAATAAATAATACAACAGTTTATTCGTTAGACGAACTGATCAATCTGATGTGGCAATGGTATAGAATTGAGGCAAGGCAATAAACATGCGTAAACAGGTTAGCCCCAAAGCAATTAGGAAAGGATCAAGAAGAATAAGCGAGATTTTCGAACAAATAAATGCTATATTACAGAATGATATACCGGAAATTTCAATACCTCTTATATATATAGAATGCCAAAGCAGGCAGAAATTGAACAGCACGTATATCTGTAGAGCCTTAATAGACAGCATGATGCGAATATACTTGATATTGATTGCGATATTGATCTCTAACTGAATCGGCAAATTACTACAGACCAAAGTTTTCTTCTATGCTCTTCATTAAACCAGTGAAAATGTTTTGAGACGAGATCTTCTTTTCTCATAGGCCGCACGCAGAACATACGTCGATTTTTGTGTTGCTTAGAGAAATCTGATCTTCAGCAAATTCTCTTGATTTTTGTGCGCATAGGTGACTTTTCCTAGTCCCATTATTCTGTCCCTACTGATGCGTACTTCCAAGTATATTCGTCCATTTTGTTCCATCGGAGCATTTTCTTTGCTAGTAGTCCACTTTAAATTAGCATGATTTGCAGTCCACTAAATAATTGCGTTAATATGCTGCAATAATGATGACAGCCTATGTACGCAGAAAACAATATTGTTCTGAACATCAACATTGTCACTTTTAAACAACCCAACCCCTCCTTATTTAAACAAAACAAATATTTTCAGCGTAAACTGTACGCAGCTATAGGGTGTACAGAACAATTAAAATCAGATCCGTTATCCTGACGTTACATGCAACGTTTTGAAAAAATAAAGCTTTTGCAATGCTATGAAACTAAAGTTATTTTAAATGTAAATTTTTACAACTACTGACTGATTTTGAAGAAAAATGCAGTCAGATTCATAATTCTGACCTTAGAATAGATATAACACAATTCTTGTCCTGCAGCACTCTAGAAGTGAAATAAACTTTTAGCATAAACTGTACACATCGACAATAAATGAACAGTGTAAACGTCATACAACTAGTGGGTGTAGAGAAAACTAAGAGTCCAATCCGTAATTCTAAAATAATGTGTACCATTCTAAAAAATAAGCTTCTGCGATGCTTGACAACTAAAATTGATTTCTAGTGTAAACTTTACTCAATCACTGCGTGTAAAGCAGATTTCAGTCGGATTTGTCATTTTAATATTATGATCAACTTTACGAAAAAAATTAACTATCCACAATGTTCTGAAGACATAAATATATATTAGATGTAAACCACTTTACATAATTGCTGAGTGTAAAAAAACGCGCCCAAGTGGCGTATGACGTTTGATACCCGGTATATCTTCATAGTGTTGATCATGTCGAGACAAAAACCGCAGAATTTGACAGAAAAAACCAGACAAAAATACGTTTGACATCCTTTATTTTTTGACTTTCCACCTACAGAAAAAGCTGAATATTGATGTAAATAAACACAAATTGCTGTCACGTGTTTCATTTATAAAGTGTTTTATGTTTATTCTGTTTGACTCATTTTTGACGTCTAAATAGTGAGTGTCGAACAGAAAAAAGGGACAAAACGTATTCTTCCACTATCCGACACATTGTAAATTTTAGCAATCAGAACGTAATTATTTATTGAGCGTGAAGAAATTCAGTGAAGGACAGTTTGCAGCCATTAAATTGTAGTACCCTTGCGTGTTAAAATCTTTTCTTTCACAAAATATTTGAGATGTAAACCAATCAAAAAGAATAATAAAACGTGTTTTTTATTCAATTTTACACCATACATTTCAAACTTTACCCCCTCCCTTCCCCCATAAGTAACTCTATATTGTTTTTTTAAAATTCGGAGAAGTTGGCGGATAAAGCAGGCACAAAACCAGTAAGCTTCGAACCCCAAGATCTGACTCCCTGCTCAGTATAAAAAAGTTTGCTGATAAGCAAAACGTAGCCCTTGAGCCGTAGTACCTTTTCTTAGAAAAAATTATCCTAGGACTTATAAGCGGAGTTGTTGGCAGTCATAAAGAAGATAAAAACACGACCAAAATCTGTCTTTACACTGACGATTTTTACACTCTCTTTACTCCCACTCGAGAACTAATGCGGAATTCGGAAAACTAGAAATTTTATTTTTAGAAAATTTCACATTCTACAATTTTATGCTATTAAATCGTAAGAGGCACTTACACTGACTTGCTTAGGTGCTCTTCAAAAAACTCGTCAAAAGCTTGTCTGTATGATAACATTACACCAAATTTCTACTCACTTATTACAAGCTGAGTATTAAGTGTAAAGAAAAACAGAAAGCACCGGCAGCGAATTTTTTGTTATCTGTCCTTTAAAAATGTCCGCACCTCCCAGATGTGTCCCGTTATAGCTGTAGAAGGAGAGACATATGTTGAGGGTATCTATGCCAGTATATTATAGGTGCGCGCTATTGCGCTACCTATGATTTACACGTCCGAAATACTATTGTTCGACCTTCTAAACACACCTCGTTCTCTCTAGGAATAAAAACTTAGAAAATGTAAGGGAATAAAATACAACTCTCCGTGATTTACACAAAATCTAGTCAAAAAATTAAGAAATTAATACTTTTGAGGTAAAATATAGTTTAAAATGCTTAAAATAGCATATTTTCTAGGATTTTTCTGTGAAATCAATATTTCTGGGAGTCTATGAGCTATTGTTGCCGAAATCCATAGCTATTTTGAAGATGGTCAAGTCTCCAACCCACCTTTTCAAAAACATTAATGTTATGCGTCGCTATGGCTATCCTCTTTTTAGTCACTGTGGTGGATACTGAATTTCTGCAAAGGCTGCAGTGTCTTTTCCCTCAAACAGTCAAAAAATAGCTCTTAAAATCCAATATTAACGTGCGAAATGGCATCCTTTTGCCGTTCAACATTATCTACATTTATTCAAATTGATTTCTGTTGCATTTTCCTAAAAAAAGTTTGAAATTCCTGATCACTTTGTGCCAAAAATGTTTAAAAATACGTTATTACTTTCTGTATTTGTGCACTTACCGCTATACCTATTTAATACAAACCACTGGAAATGTACAGAATACTGCTAAAAATAACAGAAACCTAAAAAATATGAGTTATAAGTCGTTCAAAAAGTGAATAAATGTAGGTTAGTATTTATTGAATAATTTTCAAAAATTAGTGCATAAAATGACAGAACTAGCGAAAGATGCATGTAGCATTGAGCTGATGCAACCTTAACCATAGTCTGTTTCATTTAGCTTTAAGGTTTTTTCTTTAATCTAATCCGCATAAATCAGGCTACAAAGGTGGCTCGAAATTCTGGTACAGTAACGTAGCTCGACAATGGCAAACGTCTCCACATTACTCGATATGCTGTAGAATATCACAGCTACGGCGCTAGTTTTTTAAAATACTTTTTTTGGTACTTAAAATGTTTTCAAAAACCTCAAAATTAAATGGAACGCACTTTAACTACCCTTTAGTAATGTTTTAGTCTGCATAACTTTTCGGCGCATTGCAGGGTCAGCAATAAACGAAATTTAAATAACCTAATCTGATGTTTTCCAGTAAAAAAGTTGATGTCTTTTACTTTCTGAAAAATGTGCAGGTGTACAGATGATGCTGACCGTAAGGAAACGATGAAAAACGCAATCTGGCGCATAGTTAGCGAGGAATTCCTATGACATTGCTGAAACTTTTTGAGAAAAAGTTGGAGATATCAATTTCTTTGTCAGCAAGTCCAGAATACGCCACTGGCTATGGCTATCCTCTTTTTACTGATTTCAAATATAGACATACCAGCAAAGACAAATGCTCCGATGGAACAAACAGAAGGAATATATTTGGAATTACGCATCCTTAAGGGCATAAAAGGAGCGGACTAGGGAAAACTTGCCCATGTATGTTTGTGAAAGTTATTAGAATCTACTGAAAATCAGACTTCCGCTAAAACGCGCAATACACGAAGTATATTCTGCGGCCTGTGCAGAACGGAACTGCATCTTCTCCTAAAAATAGATAACGTGAATAGCTTATTCCTTGAATAGAAGCGATCACTAATCAAAAAACGACATAATGTAGATTCATATGCTAGCCTGGCACGCATTGCTATTGGGCAGCAATTAACAAGATGGTGAGTAGTAAAGCCGGCCCTTTGAGCCATACAATGCATAAGCATATTGCCGTGCTAAAGCATATAGCCGTGCTTAAGCATATAACACGCTTAAACATAGAGACTCTGCCTAGAAGGCGCTTTGCACCTTTCATAGGCCCGTTCTACGGATAAAACATATAGCCCCATAGAGCCAAACGAGAAGGCCAACCCGTGAATCATAAGCACAAAATGTCACATTAGAGGGACAACCTACCAAACTTTTACTTCAAGGCGCCCGGAGATGGTCATCCTATATTCGATGCATAAAACATCATAAAACGGGTTAAACGCTTAAACATAGAAACTCTGCCCTTGAAGGCACAAAGCACCAAATTTCGGGTAAAAATTCTTTAGATTAGTGTACTGATTATATTCTGAGCATTTTTATCCGATTTGGATAGTCTAGCAGAGCAGTGCTAGACTCTTCAACACATGTGACAACTTCATTATTGTCTTCTCGTTTCATCTGCTCATCCTCGAATAGATCGGCATTTTTGCGAATCAATTTTTTAAACATGTATTTTCGACTGGCCCAAGCTATCTCATCAGCTTTCTTTTTCCAAATTTTAATGTATATTGGTAAAAATTATTAGCGTTTTCTAGTTCTTCCCATAATTCGCTTTCATTTAGAGCTTCTAGGAGTGAGTCATAAGGATCATAGATAATATGGATTTTATCAACATTACTGCTGTGAAATGGTTCGGTTTGGAGTTCTTTGTTTACTGAGTTGCATCAGCTAACAATTGACCAGCAAACCACCTTTCTGCGTGAAGTTGTATTATTATTGACGATATTACCGGCAAAAATTGAGATTCTTGGAGATATTGTCGAAAATCGGAGCACTTTGTCAACGATAAGTTTCACTTCAGAACTAGGCTTAAAGTTCTGCATATAAAGAAAATGCATGCTAGGCTATAGAATAGAATGAAGTGACGGTAGTGACCAATATTGTGAAGAATGAGAGCTTCTATGTAAAGAATGTGATGTAAACACGTTGAAGTGTCTAGCAATGCTCTGCTATACTATCCAAATCGGATAAAAATGCTCAGAATATAATCAGTACACTACTCTAAAAAATTTTTACTCGAAATTTGGTGCTTTGTGTCTACAAGGGCAGAGTTTCTATGTTTAAGCGTTTAACCCGTTTTATGATGTTTTACGCGTCGTATATAGGATGACCATCTCTTGGCGCTTTGAAGTAAAAGTTTAGTGTGTTGTCCCTCTAGTGTGTCGTTTTAGCGTTTATGATTCACGGGCTGGCCTTCACATTCGGCTCTATGAGGCTATATGTTTTAGGGTTATTCGTAGTACGGGCCTATGAAAGGCACGAAGCGCCTTCTAGGCAGAGTATCTATGTTTAAGCGGTGTTATATGCTTAACCACGGCTATATGCTTAAGCATTGTATGGCTCAAAGGGCCGGCTTTTCTACTATGGTGTGCTTGTAATAATTCATTCATGATGCCATTCACCATCATCTAAATATTGGTTGAATATTGAGAGAGGAATTCGATATTGAGAAGAAACTAAATTGTGTGAAGGCACGCTCTTTTCTAGGAAACCGCAGAATATACATGCATTTTTTGCGTTTCTGGCGGAAGTTTAATTCTGTAGTAGATACATGCAACTTACGCTATGGACTAAAGTTAATTTTAAGAGCGAAGTTTAAGCAACTACTAAGTGTTAAGACAACTGACCGTCAGATTCGTAATCTGACCTTACGGAACATATTTTGGAAATAAATTCACGTTTTACAATGCTCTGGAAGTAAAATATATTTGTATTGTAAAGTTTATACATTAAGAATAATTAAATAGTGTAAACTTTACGTAAATACTGTGTGTAGAGGAAACTAGCAGTCAAATTCGTGATTCTAACATTGCATAGAACATTTTGATAAAAAAATAAGTTTTTGTCATGCCCTAAAACTATACTTAATTTTCAGTGTAAACGTGACACAACCACCTTGTGTAAAAAGATTTTGGTCGGATTCGTAGTGCTGATGTTACGATCAATATGTATAAAAATTAAACTCAACACAATGGTTTGAGGACAAGTAAATGTTAGATATAAACTACATTACACTTTAAAGCACTTCAAACCACTTTACGCCACTCTAGCTTGTACAAAAACACGCCTAAATGACTTATAACGTTTGACTTCTAGTATATATTTAGACTTGTGATCATCTTCATCATAACCGGAGACATTTACGGAAGTAGGACAATACAGAAACACGTTTAGGACCATCGATTTCTGACTTTACACTACCTGTACTAGCTCAATAATGATGTAAATAAACACAATCTTCTACGACTTGTATCCCTTAGAACGTACTTTGTTCTTATTGTAGATCTTCTTATCTCGGGTTCTAATCGGAGAAATTGGTGAACAAAAGAGGGGCAAAAACGTATTTTTACATCATACATCAGATTGTAAACTTTAAAAGTACTGAAATAGATCCCTATTGGATGTAAATAAATTCGGTATAGGCCAGTTTTTAGCCGTGATTTCATTGTAAGTCTGTGCGTTGATAAACTTTTTGCCGTTCCACAGGAGATATTCGATCAATCAAAAAAGCAAGGAAAAGGTGTTTCTTCGCCGCCATGTTACACCCCTCATTTCATACTTTACACTTCTAGAAGTTACATAATATTGACTTTTTAAACGCAATTTATAGCGACATGTAGCCCTTAATACGTACTTTATTATTACTTTGTCAATTCGCTCCGACTTAAAATCGGATAAGTTGGTAGAGAAATATAAGAAATAACCTATTTTCTGAACCATCTACAAGATAGTAAACTTTGAAGCCTTCTAGGTCCGAATTGAGTGTGAAAAAGTTTTCTGGTAAACTGGAAGTAGAGTAAGAGTCGTAGTACATTTCTATCGGAAGAAATGCCTTAGGACTCAAATCGGTAGTTGTTGAGACATAAAGTAGACGAAAATATGTCCAAAAACTGTTTCTGCACCTGCAGATTTTCACACTATTAACAATCTTTCTCGAGACCTAATGCTTAATGAAACAAACACATGAACTTTTAGATGATTCAATCTGTAAAAGTCTGTAGCATCAAATTGTATGAGATATTTACTCTGAGTTGTGGACAAGCAGAGCTAACAGACCGTCACGGATTTGCATAAATTATAACGTTATGCAAAAACTTTATACGCTCTATACACACTGGGAATTGAGTGTAAAGCAAAACAAAAAGGACACTTACAGCGAATTTCGTATTATTTATCTTTCAAAAACAAGCCGCACCTCCCGGATGTGTCTCGTTATAGCTGTATGGGGTTGTAGAGGTGTTAGGGGTAACCAAGCATATAACAGGTCCGGGCTAATGCGCTACCTTTGAATGACTCCAAAAAATTTCTTAGTTCTTGTCTATGATAATGATTCATAATTTTCGTCGATGACTAGTGTTAGTGTCCAAAACCATATAGATGGCAAGCGAAGCCCTTTATCGCAGCATCTAATGAGCGAATAAACTTTTGGCTGATTCATTTTACCGCCTAAATGTGTTAAAGTTTATTATAAATTAACGGAAAGCTTGCTGTCTGACGCGTTGTAATTTAAATAATTAAACATTGTGCTGACCGTTATTTACAACAAATAAGCCCCTTGTGACCTGCGCTAGAAGCAGAAAAATAAAATATCTCCAAATGAGCGTTTTGAAGGCCATGGAAGATTATCCTCAACATCAATTACATAACCACCTCTCTATTTTGGACTTTTAGTTGCTTTTTGAAGTCACCATCACCTATCATTATTATTATTATTTACGCCCAATCTAAAGTTCTGCCAGATACGGCTGTAGTTTTATGGTAGGGACTTCAAAAGCCTCAAAGCGTTCGTTTAAATAGTTCTGGGTGAGTAATGCGAGGTGTAAAGTGTTAAAAATTGTTAATATGCGGTCACAGAAATTGTCCTTCTTGTACCAGTACATACCGTCTATGTTTCAAAGTAAAATCAGCTGGATGACAATTACGAGAAAGAACTGCCTAAAAACTAGCTATGTCATGATTTTTAAATAGTGTCGAAAATTTGTTGACATGTGTTTTATCGATCTCGAGAATTTAAAAAAAAACTTGTAATTTCTGACCATTTTGGCATAAACTTTTCATTTACCACAGATTATCGCTTTGTGTCCTTTTAAAGGTTTTGATGATCCCAAACCCCGACCTGCATGCCTGGTCCTTAAACCCCGGAGACCAACCATACGCTTGATTTGCACTTTTAGAACCGCGTATTATTACTCGATTTGTGGACATTTTGCCGCTGCCTACATATTGTGGAGTGGCTTTGAGTACTACTGCAAGAGATATGGATTTTGTAATCCGGCGAAGCCGAGTCACAGGCGGATTCGACACTCATTTTTATTCACAGCCTTGGTACGGATTGGTCCTCCGGAAAAATCGCTATACATGTGGTGCAAGTCTGATCGCACGGAATCCGACTGACAAGGCCACTATATGGGCTTTAAGTGCGGCTCATTGTTTTGTCGACATTAAGGACGGCCGATTAAAGTTAGCCATAAACATGGAGTATAAGCCTTATGGACAGCGCCCGGATTCCATATTACCTAGATTGACAAATTCTAAAAGTCACAAAACAACTTACCAAAAGTTTTATTCTGTGGTCTATCGTACTTTTGGAGGTCTATTGCATTCTCGTGGGGACTCTAATCCATACATGGGTAACAATCAAATTTTGGGGTTTTGATGATGCAAAACTGGTAGAAACCGTAAAAAATGCCCCAGAATAGTAGTTGAACCAGCAAGTGACCTTCGCTTTGAAAACTTTATGATGCCAAGGCATATGATTATGAGCTTTGTTTTAAATTTAAAATTGTAATTAAATTTTGAATTTTAAATTATTTTAAATTTTAAATTTTAAATTATTATTTAAATTATATCTTGAATTATTTTGAATTATTAAAATTTAAATTATAATTTATAATTTTTGTTTCAAATTAGAAAGATTTTGACCCACCCCCTCTTTCGCAGTTATTTATAAAAATTAGGAACTAGTCATATCTTTTAGCAGACTACGGTGTAGGCGTGCTGATAACAAAAAATTCAAAAGATAGTATGCGAAGAATGGAAGGGGCAGAGAGCGTAGGAATCTTTTGTCAGCACTGATTATTTGTCAGTGATTGTTTGTGAAGCATTTTCCCATTTGTCGTCGATACTATTCTCCAGTCTAAAAAGATGGAAGTTTTATATTTTTTCTGAGCCTTGTTCTCTTTTCTGTTGTCAGTCATAGTTCTAAATTCGATATTTTGCAATTGTAGACTTATTTCTAAATTCTATTATTCCTTATTTGTAGATGCAAAGTGATAAACTGCAATTCGGGGTATTTTTGGATGTATCTAAAATCAAAACGACTTCTGATATAAGTTAAAGAGTAATAAGCTGCTAACTCTGGACCGCTGTCTTAATTGTTTTTAGTGCAGTAAACGCTATATTGCCTCCAGTTTTTTTTTAATTTTTTAAACATTTCTATTTCTTGAGCTTTAAATCTCTATAATAGATCCTCTAGCGCCTACTCTGTCCAGTGATGGTGACCCATCAAATTCTCACCTTCAAGCGTAACTTGGGATCCACAAATCGGACGGTTTAGTACTTTTTTGAAAAGAATAAAGCGTCGATAGGTGATCGGGACAATATTTTCTTCAATGTTCAAGCAGATCTTAATCGGGAAGAAGCTGGCCGTTTAGCCCATGAGCTTTATGTTTTAATTGCAACTAATGGGAGCGCTACTTTATTTTAATGAAGCAATTGCTGTGAGACGCGAGATCGCAATCACACTTTGGCGTGGAAGATGGTATTAGAGGGAGAGGACAAGCAGCCCCACAGAAGTTATCCACCGCAAATTACTGCAAAAGCCCAGAATTCTATTTTCCGCATCATTTTATGCAAATTTTTGCGATTTAATCCAACCAGACCCCCAAAATTTTCTTGCTGCCCATGTATTGCTATGCATCCTTAGACAGTCGCATAAGCATTCTGCCCAGCTATTTTTTAGACTCGTCAATCAAAATAAGTTTGAGCCTGTCATTCTCGGACGTCACGCATCCCTAAAATTTAAGTTGAGTTGTGTTATAATATGTAAACATCAGGCTAGTATTTTTCATATTCAAAATTGAAATATTAAAACTTTCATTGAATATGCCCAAGCTTTTAGACTTCATGACGATTGAAACAGAACAACTCCGGCTTAGGTCTTTCATGGCTTTTTTCAGCCCTAGGCTTATTTTTTAGCCTGTTTTAGGCACTTTGCCAAAAATTCTATATTTTCTCTCACCTATGGGTGCAATTTGCGTTACTAATCCCAAAAAATTGCCATTTGTTCCTTTAAGGATGGCTACTTTCCAGAAATCCCATTCTAACGTTCCATGTCTGCTTATAGCTTTGTATGCTTATTTACAGGGTGTTTCCGGTCAAGGAATTTTCATTTGTATTTGGAATTCAAGACACAAGAGTTGTTACTCCTCATATCACTCGGAGAGTCGCAAAGAAAATATTGTGGCCGTCGACCTACGGTGCTTATGATACAGTCGATGAGGATATAGCTTTGATCGAATTCACTCAAGAAATAGAATTCAATATGTACGTATTGCCGATTTGTTTGCCTTATGCGAAGCGCACTTATGATGATGCATGGCTATCTTCAGCTAACTGTTACCATTGCGGGTATGGCAACACTAAAGGTAAATCGCACGCCATGAAGAATGCGGTAAAAGTTTTGCACTACACTTACTTAATGAATAAGGCAATACATATGTTTGCACACAGACAACAAAAAATTCTAGGGGTCAAAACCACATAAAGACACACACGGGCAGCAGTTAAATTCTGCAGTGGGTCTAGGTCTTGTAAGACCGACAAAAATCCCCAAAAACATGCTAAAAAATAAATTCTGACTTTGTGGAGTCTGTCGGATTCTCGGGGTATAGGTTTAAACCTCTTTAAACCACCTCCTTCCTGACGCTCACCTGTGTTGAGGAAGATACACAGTAGTCCAATTAAGCGAATAAAAGATAGCGCGAAATAATGTTAACCAACTGTTCCTGGTCAATATATAGCACTTTACCAAAAAAAATTTTCGATTTTTATTTAATTTTGCACACTATTTTGCATAACTTATTTTAAATAATTTCTATCATCTGATTTTCCGGGTCAGAATCCCAAAATCACCCAAATATTTGTCTGGTCGTAATTCTAAACAAAACCTTTCCGTACCTTTTTAAGTTTTATTAGCAAGAGGTAAACGTCATCTTGATCATTTATATTATTTTGACGATTCTTCTATTTTGAACAATAAAAAGGTAAGAAAACTTCGAAAACTAAAGTTTGGTCAACAAAGCTTGTTTAAAAGGAGTGAGTCGTGGAAAAACATCAAAAATAATATAACAATGAGCGAAGGCGCTAAAAACACTCGAAATATTGTATTTTTGAAGTTTTTTGAAACATATAAATTATAAGAATCAGCAATTTTCTATGGGGAAATCAGCAGCCCTTCTGTTGATTAACTTGTACGAGGTCATATTTAGACACATCGTGAATTAAAGCATAAAATGATACAAAATGAAACAATCCTTCTGTAATATACTCGTGCTTAGAATAGCGGATTATTAAGGACACAGAAGGAGGAGACTAGGAAAAGTTAGTAATGCGCGCCAAAAATCATCGGAATTACTGAAAATCAGACTTGTTCTATGCCAACATTAAAATCAAAGTATATTCTGCGGCCTGCAGAAGGTACTTGTGGCTTCAATTTCAGAAATAAATAACGCAAGAGTTGATTCTTCAAAAGAAGTTATCAATCTGAATTAAAGAAAACGACAAATAATTTTGTTCAAATACCTCAATTAAATGCAAATCCGACGACCGTTGTTGTAAATGTGCGTTTAGACATTAAACATGCGCAAAAAGGGGCTGGTTTCAATCAGACAAATTCCATCTTAAACTTTAGTCTGAATCTAAGTCGTTAAATTTGAGGTAGGTTAAGTCTGAACTCAAGTCGGTTTCAATAAAAGTTCAAGTCCAAACTACTTACTTCAGAACTTAAGTCCGAACTTAAGTTCCTAATAAATTTCAAACCTACGATCATGCGCACATATACACTATTTAAGCGGTCAAACATGCCGAAGCACGGAATATAAACCGATGGGTTAATAACTTAAGTGTAAATATCACAAGGTTTTCGTTTACAAAAATTGGTTAGTACCAGATATGCATATTATGGGAATTCTGGAGGAGTGGGTCAGTGGAGCCAAAAAGTTTCTCTATAATTTTCTGAGCTCAAAAACGTTGGATACGCGTTAAAAACATTTTTTCGGTAATTGTTACGATGCTCTATCTTCTCTAAAACATAAGAAAAAACAAAAACAATTTTGAAAAAAATCGAAAAATTCAAATAAATTACACAAAATACTCGTATAATAGAATAATGAAATACTGCGCGAAAATGATGAAATACTGCGCGAAACGCCATAAAGTTTGGCACTTTTTAGCAAAACGATGGCTTAAAACGCTTAAAACAGTGCCTTTTCTAAGAATTTTCTCCATAATCACGATTTCTGTGGGCGGGGTGAAACGCTAAGGTGGTTTGAATCCCCTCGTACATCATGTTGGTCATCACGACATTTTCATGCTGTCTCATGCCAAAACAAATCATGAAGAAAAGCGATCTAACAACAATTTAAAAATTATTACAACTTGGAAATATTAAGATTTTTGTACATGGACTGTGGCTAAATCCTGGGGTCTAAATGGTGTCTACCGGATTCTCAATGATCTACTCCTATGTCCTGCATAAACAACAGACAACTTGTTGAATTTTAGTATTGGCTTCATGTTTGCCTCGAAATTATTGAATTTTCTTCAAACGAAATTCCATAAAAATTTTTGAATTCACTATCTATGATGAAATGCTGTTCACACCTCACATCGAAATATTTCATTACATTAGAGAAAACCGAACTTTATAAGAGTCTATCTCTAATTTAAATAAACGATGGTTTTTTGAAGTCACAGGATCACCGTTAGCTGAGCTCGGACTTAACTTCATCGAAACCAGCCTCTTCTCGGACTTAAGTTCGGGCTTTAAAACCTTAAATTAAAATATTTATTGAAACCGCGAATTCCAGAATTAAGTTCCAATTTTACCCTCAAGTCTAATTTCAGACTTAATCGCTATTTTGGAACCGACCCAGCTTAGCAACAAATAATTTAGAACAAGGCGGAAGAATAATGAGCGAGATAGCCGCTTAAATAATTGCAGTAGTGCATAACTGCAGACCGGAAATTTTAATAGCGCATGCTAAATGCCAAAGCAGGTGGAAATGTACCTCACATCATCTCACCACCGTTATCATAACAAGGGTAAATGTAGCTTGATATTGAACAGCATGATGTGAATGTCATAATTCATCTATTGAGACATTTACCTGAATACTTATTACATATTGTCATCAAAATGTGATCCTGATGTCCAACTAATTCATCTAATCGAGGTTTCCTTCAAAACTCATCGGCGAACGAGCGAGATTTGTTAAATAGCGCTTTTTTATATAGACTGCTGAATATATTTCAATTCTTGTGTTGCACAGAATTAGTCTGATTTTAAGCAAATTCTAATGATTTTTTGCGCGCATAGGTGTTTTTTTGCCGGTCCGTTCCTGTCATGTCTCTAATAATCCGCCATTGCAAGTATATTTGTTCTTTTTGTCCCATCGGAGCATTTTTCTTTGCTCTCTACTTCTAATCAGATTGATTTGAGTGAATTTATCAATAAATTTATAAGCAAGTTGCCGATTGAAATACTTCAACAACACAGGATCAGTCTATAAAAAAGTTACCTACAACAACACTTTGAAATTAAGATTTATTTTCATTTCAAACTCACACAGCCATTGATTCACAAAAGCAGTCTTAGATTTGCTATCCTGATTTTCAAGAGGACCGTTTGTGATAGAAACTTAGCTCGCATAAAGTTTAGGCAAGTAGGGTGTACAGAGAATTTCAGTCAAGTTCTTAATCCTTACATTACGGATAAATTAAGTGTTAAGAATGTCCAAAATCTAATATGTAATCCAGATGTACCAAATAACGTAGAACTAAAAGTTAAACCTTCACAACACTCTGGAAGCAAAGTAAACCTTTAGTATGAACTTTTTACACCTCCTTTTAGTGCAATCTCATTTGTCCAGTAGATTGCGTGACACATAAGCGCAAAGCATTCTTAGATTTGAGATCATGTCCCTACTCTTAACGGAAGAAGATTGTGAGCAAAACCAACGCAGAAACGTGTTTCAAACCCCAGACATAGATTTTTACACCTTCCTTACTGACTTAATGTTAATCCTAAAAAAATAAATCTCTACTTGATATGTAAATCTTGAGACGTTCTTTATTTTTTTACATTGGTGCGTAAGCTACTATTTCATAAACGGAAAGTCTGCAGACAGAATAAGTGCAATAACGTTTTTCATCACAGATATGGTGCTATACATCGCCAGAAATATCTCTTCATTGAGAGTGGAGAATTCCGACCAAATTTAGTTTGTAACCGCTGGCACGTACTTCAATTTTAGAACAGTCCTCACAACCCTATCATAACTAGATGCGTTGACTGAAAAAAATAAGCAAAAAACATGTTTTTCAGACCAAAGTTTAAACTTTAAACCTTCACAACTGATTTACTATTGAATTTAGGGAAAGCACACTGATTTACTATCGAGTTTAAGGAAAGCATCTAGGTGCAATGTGAAAACTGTGACGAGTACTTTACTTTTTGTATATCTTTACTTTTTGTATACTTTGAACTTCTTGATTCGAAAGCAACGAAGTTGGCAACTTAAAAAACATAAAAGCGTGTTTTTCGTGCACTAGATAGTTATAAACTTTACTAATCTGAAGCTGACCCTCCATGGAGAGCTAACAAAGTCGGTTTGGTCCAGTTTGTAGGCTTTAAGTTCTGGTACGTTTGAGTCTTGTATTGCATCCTGCTGAAGATATTGATTAACCCTCCTGTTACCAAGGGGTCACGCACCCTAGAATTACCAAGGTCTAGATCGAAAATCTTGTCATTGAGGAGATAACAAATATGAATAAAAATACATATTTCTGGTAGCCAAGAGCATGAGAATTTCAAAAATGTCATTAAGTTTGCACAAAACTGAAGACCAATTGAAAAAAACGTATTTAAACATTCAAAAATTTGTAAGAAATTCGATCTGCAACACGCGTAACACATGTTATAAAATCATGGAATCAAGCTTTTCTGATAAAATATAGGTCAATACGTTTTCTTTTGCTCAATAAAATATGTGTTGCAGTAAAAAAAGGGTACTGAGAAGCTTGCCACATAAGAACTTATATCCTTACAGTAAAGTCCAAAAAACAGGCAACTAGATCACGAATCTAGAGCTTGGTAAAAGTAGGGTTAATCAAAAAGTAGAGAAAATGTCTTTTTCAACCCCATGTGACACCCATGATTTCAAACCTTACACCTCCATAAGACAATGTAGACTTTTTCGGATGCATTTCGCTTCGACAAGTAGCCCTTGCAACGCACTTTATTTGTATTCTATTCGACTTGTCCCGACTTATAACTCAGAGTAAAGAAAAATCTTTCATTCCACCCGCAGGTTTTTACACTCCCTCTAGATAAATACTGCTAAATTCGAAAAAGCATGCCCTCTAGAGAATTTTACTCTCTACAATTATATGCGATTAAATTGTATTAGGCATTTATACTGAATTTTTTACAAGCAGTTGAAAAAATCGCCAAGAATCGCTATATGTTATAACGTACCGTCAAAACTTTACTCACTCATTAAAAGCTCGCTCTAGTATGTAAACAAAAAACTACAAAATTTGACTTATAATTATCAATCTTCTAAAGAAACGCACCTCTTAAAAATTCCCAGTCTTGCAGTATGGGTGGACATATGTTGGGGTACATAAGTATGTTATAGGTGCGCGCTAACGCCCTTCCTATAATATAAAAATAATCGAACCAAAGAATTCAATTATTAAAATTGTTGCGTGTTAGCGCGAACCAATAATATACTTATATACCCTAATATATGAGTACCTACCCCCTACAGCTATGACAGTACATATCTAGGAAGTGCGGTTTTTTTGAAAGAAAGATAATAAAAAAATCGCTTAAAGGTAGTAATATATCCTGCATCCCTGACAGGGCAGAATTCTTCTTGAACAATGTTCAAGAACAATTTCTATGTGTTGTGGGATAGGCGGGATGGCAATGGGCATACGCCCTGTTGTGTACTGGTGCGTAGGTGCGCCCGGGGGCTAGAGTCAGGAGGCAAATGGGGTAGGGGTGTCCCATGAGCTTAAGGCAACCCTGGGGGACGGGGTTTTGAAAAGAGAGAGGACCCTAATTATTGATTGATTTTATCGATTTTTTGTTGTTCTTGAACATTCTTTTTAAACATTTAAGTGGGTATCCAATGTACCTAGGCATGCCCCTAAACCTAGGGTGAGCAGTCTCTAGCAACCCAGTTCTAAACTATAGGAGAGTGTACAGTGTTTAGTGGTGTAAAGTAAGCATCCCTTTGGGCTGGGGTACCTGTAAGCCTAAGAAATTCCCTGATTTTTTTCAAATTTTCTTCTTTAATATTTTGAAAGTAATTCCAACGCACCTCTCCCTTCCAGCAAGCCGAGGCAACACCTTCGGAGGGTGTGTTGTAAAGTAAGTGGATAGTAGGTGAAAAATAATAAATTAAATCTTGAAAAGTAAAGAAAAATAAAAATAAGAACCAGGGGTCTGGTGCAAAGTGTAAAGTCAGTACAAGAGAGTCAGTGGATAGTAGCTTCCATGTTTTTATCAATTTTTTTCGCATCTTTCTTCTAAACATTTTTTTAATATTTTAAGAGTCAACCCGTATGACCAAGCACTAAGCAGATAAAGTAGTATGAAGTAGGTTTTTGTAACCTTTAAGCAGTCTGATCAAAATAAATTGAATTTTTTATACACACACACCCAGCTTAATGTAGCTCAGGCATTTTTGTAAGCAGGTGGTAATGATGATTATCAGCTTGCAAGTAAATAACCATGTATTGTCAGCCCATCCCAAAAAAATCGGTTCTTGTATTTTATGGAATAAAGTATTGCTCATCAATAGAAGTGTTTAGTAAAGCTAGAAAAATTATTTAATGCAGCAGCATCTGGAGTAAATAAATTTAGCTTATAATCATGGTGCATCATCTGTCAAAAAATGACTGCCTACTGGAAACTCAGATACATTGTCTAGGCGAAGTAGATGCATTGAAAAATTATTATAGATTCATCATCCTAGTTCTATGTTTCTAGTACAAAATATTTTTTGATATTTTATACTTGACATCTAAAATGCAGTTTAACGATAGTTATGCCAAATTCAGAAGGCCTGGGTAGATCATGATCACTTTTGATCTTCATTTCAATAGTATTGAATAATTTTTTGAGCACAGGTTTATTGTGTGTATAATGTCCACTATCTGCCTTTGATAGTCACAAATTGTTGAAGCCGTTTAAAGACAATTCCGACAGAGGTGACAAAACTTCCTATGCCCATCATACCTACGCTAAAGTATCGCAAATAGTCAAATTTTTCGATTGAAGTAACCCCTTTTATTCCATTGGTGATTGTGTTAATCCGGTCATCTATAATCAAATATCCTGCCTGAGGAATGAGCATATTTTGCCAGACGTTGTTGTTTACATCGATTGTATCCTATTCTGATCTCTGCAACATTGTGTCATGTGTTTGTAAATTATCCCGCCTAATCCAACCACCTGGTCGCCAGTCAGTACAATTTGCCTAGGCAGGCTAGTTACAAATGTGGCTGCAGTATTTGTTTCTTGTGAATTGCTTGCAAGCACAAATAAAAACAGTTTAGTATTCATTTTATAATTTAAGTGTATCAAATTATTTATAAATTTTATCACTCAGCATTGACAACACAATATTTTTGAAGGGAATACCATTACTCCTGCAGACTAGAAAGAATATGCACCAATGACCACAAGTGATGGAAAAAACCTTCTGGGTTTGGACATAATTATACATATAAGCAAGTATTGGAAATATAATGATAACAAGAGATAAGCGGTTTTCACCCATAGCTGTCAAAATAGTCTCAGTGTTCCTTGTTTGTAAAATATATGGCGAGCCAGTGCAAGCCAGGCTCGTTGCTAGCGTCCAAATTCACCACTAGAGCTCTAGGGTGGGTTTTTATAGGTGGCAAGCAGTCTAATAGAAACACACCTGAAATGATTTTGCTTCGATACTTTGCTTAATAACTTTAAATATTTTAATGGTAATCATGTCTATGCATCATAGTCATGAAATGTGTTCCAGTTTTTATCAATCATTATCAAATTGCTCGATTCGGCATATACAGAGTGGGGCAAAAAAACTGGTACCATGTTCTTGCTAACATGTTCAATGACAAAGGCAAAAGAAACAATAAGAGGGCATAACAATTTAAAGTGAATTCCTTTCTGAACAAAATGCTCAATACATCTAACAGAATGACTTTTTATCGGTTTCACACGAAATCATTTTCACAATGTCCTCCAGAAGTTAGAGTGACTAATCACAATTGTATGCAAAACTCATCAATAGCAGCATTGATGATATCTAATGATACTCGTTCCAACAATGTTTAAAGCGTCGTAATAAGCCCTTAAGGTCCATGATGGGCTTCTCATAAACCTTTTGCTGCAAAGCGACCCAAACGTTATAATCCATCACATTCAAATCAGGCGGGCAGGAGGGCCAATCGCCAGGTTGCAGAAACTTTGCAAGATTTTCTCGCATCCAAGAAATGGTAGCCCTTGATGTATGTGCGGTCGCCCCATCCTGCTGTAGTGTGTAATCCTTTTCAGGATACAGTTTTTCCAAATCTTTACGAGCGGACTTTAATGTGGAAATGTATTTAGCACTGTCCACTTTTGAATTTGAATCGATGAATTGAATGCAACTCTTTCCGCGTTTTGAAACAGCTGCCCATACCATATTATTTTCGAAAAGTGTTTTGCTTCTGTAATTAACCGATCGGGCGAAACGTTACGTTTTAGAGTCTCAGTGGAGTAGACACGATTATTTTGCGTGCAGACAGGTGGTGAGTCAATCTAAAAGTCCTTTTCATTAGAAAAGACAATTTTGCCCAAATAGCGGGCTCTAATGTTATGCAATATTTGTTCCAATCGACAAAGGCGCTTCAATTCAGTCTTTGAATTAATTTATTTTGAAGGAACGCGTCTAAAGACGTTATCCTTGTTCTCCTTCAGCATACGACTCGAAGAACGTCAAGGAATATTCAATTTCCTGCTGAGTTTCCATTGCGCCAACCGTATTTTTCAGACTGATAATTAATGTTTTAACCATGCAAATCTTCTTAAGTGTTCTTGCAGATCTTGGGCAACCGCTGCCCTTAACACAATTAGCCGACCCAGTTTTATGGATTTTTTCCATCAAGTTTCTAATAGCAGAATTAGTCCAAGAAGATTGTTTGAATCGGGTAAAAATTTGCTTTGCTCCATAGCCCTTGTTGACCAACTTCCAAACAAAACCTCACAAATTTGGCGATAACTTTTCCATATTTTAAGCAATACCAATGAAATTTAGTATACAGACTTACGAACTGCTCAGATACATGTTTTGTGGACAAGGAGTAAGGGAAATCCTTTAAAGTGAAACTATTGTGTAATTGTTTAGGTACCAGTTTTTTTGCCCTACCCTGTATAATGATTTCTATGCGTAAACCTTACAGCTATGCTTGTTGCTCATTTGTGCACTAGATCCCAATGCCCTCCATCATCAGCATTAGGTGTCATGTCAAACACTAAGAAGTAGTGGCTTGTTTTAATCTCATCTCTGAAAATGAAATTACTATCACATCCTTCATCGAATGCATCCAACATTTTATTATAAGCTTGCAAGTACCTATCATGCCTAAATAAAATACTAAGTGGATTATCAGGGTATGTTATGTCACCACATCTTATATTTACATTTTATATGTTAAATGGTTTGAAATTAAGAGGCGATTTAGCTAGATTACCTCGATAAGCACTGTCTTCAACATAAGCAAACACAATACGCCTAGGTAGCTGGGTAAGCCGACACTAGAGCATGTAACATCAGAGCGCCAACGTTAGAGCGCCAACATTAGAGCGTGCAACATTAGAGTGCAGCAACTAAATGTATGGGCTGAATGTCATGTCAAAAGCCGCGCTTCACAACTGCTTGGGCTGGAGGTACCATGAAAAGGCCCAATATAGTTTTGGTACCTGGGATAGATGTTACGTGTATGAGAGCCTATTTTTGGAAAACACATCAAGAACGTTAGTATTTATAGACTCTGAACGGCTACCAAGACATTAACCTTATTGCTCTCTTAGGGTTTTAGAGGTTTTATCTAGAAATTAAGCTGCTTCTTGGTTTGAATCTTCTTGTGGACTGAAAGTTGGGCTTTCCCTGGGCCAAATCAGATGCTATATTTGCACCTGCTATTAGAGCATGCTTCCCAACTCGTTTATTTGTAGAACTAAAAACAGGGATGGTATATGTTTTCTATTCAAGACTTTTTGCATTTTATCATTTACGGAATGAAGCGAATATTGACTAGTTTAGAGTGCTCAGTAATTTCAGCCGGTATAAGGATCATTTTCTTGGTATATTTTATTTTCTACCTGTGATTGCGTCGGCTATTAGACTGTCTGTAATAGTAAGTATTAGAGTCGGCAAAAAAGAAAGGAAACCGCCATCTTATATTATAATATTCATTTTTTGCTTTGTGGTCGCTTGTGTATTGTTTGACAGGTGTCTTATTTGACACTGATATCTTTAAAGTTTATTAATATTTTTTTCCGAAAAAGGGATATTACCACTCAAAAATTGTTTGCACAAACACAAACACAAATTATTAAAATTTTACTGGCAGTATTTATAATTAGCGTCCCTTTGAGGTTTCTTAGCTTGACTTATAAATTGTAAGAACGCAATATTGCATTATAATTGTTCTTTACACATTTTCCTTATTTTCCTTATCTGTATTGATAGTTATAGATTTTTGAAAGTAAACAGTTGAATGGCTTCTGAGAATGTTTGTTTTTAGTCTTAGTTCATGTCTAGCATTATGAGTTAAATCAATGAAAAGGAAACTATGTGGCTGAGAAGTAGCATCAAAGTAAGCTTCTATCCAAAGATTTTGGGCCAGTTTGATAGGGTTGCCAAGATAAAATTTGCGCCCATATCTGATCGGCCGGGTTTTTAAATAGAACTGTATAATCAGATTTCATGCGTGAAGTTCTAGGGCGTTCAAAGAACACATTTTGAACAATAGGGATGATACTAATGTTCTAATCATGACTTCTACTCGCGAAAAGCTCTAAATCTGGGCTTTCATCAGATCATCGAGTATCAAAAGCTGTGACTTAAGACTACATGCCTATTGTCCTATAATACGAGCTATAAGGATCATTCATAATTTCTGACAAAAAATCGATATAATAATAATAATAATAATAATTATTATTATTATTAATATTATTATTATTGGCTGTTACTTTAAATATTACAGTTTACGTACTCAATAATGTAAAATGCGCATGCAAACAGAAACACTTGAGAACAACACGGGAGTATTCAATGTTATACATTTTATAAGATCTAATGCATAACACGTGGTTACTGGTACATACAAAAAAATAAAGTTTAGCTGAATTTGAAGAGCTGAATGAACAAAAAATTGCAAAACTTGTCAAATAAATGCAAAAAAGTAAAGTGTATTGGTAAGTAAAGCCAAGGCGTACAGGCAGTGCACTTACATACACCCCTTAAGATATTCTAATAAATTAAGCTTTGAAACCATAACCCTAAACAGTTTAAAATTCCTGCAGTTAACAATAAATTGAGGCAATGTATTACAAATTTTAGCCACCCACCCTGTTTGCAAAATCGTTCTTTCTACAATCCAAATGAAAATTTATAATATACAACCTTAGGTCGTTATTTGACCTAGTACCCCTGTTAGGTGCAGATTCGAAAAAAATCTGAAACAAAAAGCAACTGTCCCTCAATTTTCCTAAAAGCAAAAGTAAGGCCAAAATAGATATACTGTGTTTTGAGTCTTTCAAGATCTAACGAATCAATCGTTTGCTATAAGACGAATCCTGTTGATGAAGCCGCCAAAGTATTTGATTTGTAAATTTACGTTGAAAATTTTCAATTTGGTTGATGTCTTTTATCAGGTGAGGATTCCAAACCACCATGCTATACTCTAGTATTGGTCTTACATGAAGTTCCTGTCTCACATAAACTTTAAATGCTTTTACCATCAAATCAATATTTCTGGAAATAAAAGTTTTTGTATCAAAGAAGCAACTCTGGAAGCTTTGTATGCAATATTCACACAATGAATGCTATAGGACAGGTCACAACTAACAAAAACTCCTAAATCCCTAATAGATGCTTCTGCATCAGCTAAATCTTTTAAGGAAAGGTTATAGATGTTTTTGGCGTTGCCATATCCCAAATACAAGCTTGCACATTTGTCATAACTTATTTGCAGTTGCCATTTTTCGGTCCACCCATGCAATAAATCTAGATCTGCTTGCTAGGATCTGAAATCACGTGAAAAATTAAATTTTTTTTAAATCATCAGCAAACAGCATGATATTGCTATGCTTGGAACTATCGACCAGGTCGTTAATAAAAACCAAAAATAATTTAGGCCCTAGCACACTTCCCTGGGGAACACCACTAATTACCGGAATAGGGGCTGAAAGAAAACCATTTATTCTCACCTTTTGTGACCTACCCATAAAAAAGCTTTAAGCCACTTGAGCTAAGTACCCGAGATACCTAGAGATTCAAATTTCAATATTGGTTTTAAATGAGCAACAGAATAAAATGCCTTACAAAAATCAATATAAACCACGCCCATTGGAACATGATTGTCCAAAGTTTTTGTTCACATGTTTCTGCACTTTAAAAGCTGAGATGTATAGGATTTGTTCTTCCGAAATCCAAATTCTTGCTGATTTATCAAATCACTCTTGTCAAAATAGTCCAGAATAACGTTACTAACTATTCATTCAATAACTTTACACAAAACACAACATAGAGATATCAGCCTATGGTTTTCAACTGAGTGTGGATAGCCTTTTTTTAAAAGAGAAATTACTAAAGCTTCAAACCACAAACGTGGGAGCATACCAGAACGATATGATACCTCAAAAATAGATAAAAGGGGTTCGACTAAAGCAACTCGAATTTATTTTGAAAAATAAGCTGACAGCCCATTGGGACCAGCTGAGTACCGGTTTTGTCTTATTTAAAACAGTAGCAACTGTGATATGTTCAAATTTAACTATAGGTCAATCGTCTATCTCAATTGAATCAATATGTAATTGTTGAATGTCGTTATCAATAATAGAAACTCAACCTAAAAATTCATTAAAAACATTAGCTTTCTCGGTTTCATTAGAAAAAAACCTAACCATTTGATTCAAGATAGAGCACAGATTGTTACAATTTAAACCTCGCTTTGACAAAATTATGAAAATTCTTCAGTGATGAACCTTTTTTTAACAGTTCATTTTCTTCACGACTGTAAAAATCCGCTATTGCATTCTCAACAGACTTACTAATCATTTTTTACTGATCTGACAATCCCGGATTTTTCTTCAAAAGTCGCCAAACATTTTTCTTCTTGCCTTGTAAGTTTAAATTATACTTTGGAAATTTTTCACGCTTTTTTGGTAGGGGCAAACTCAGTGGAACGTGAGCTTTGATCGTTGCATTAAAAATGCTTAAAAAATATCACAAAAATTATCAATATTAGTACAGGTTGTAAAAGTATCAGGCCAGCTAATAATAGGTAGATCGTGCAAACTAGAAACATAATCAGCTTTTTTAAAATTAAAGTTTTTGATATGATAATCTGTTTCGAATGTGTCTGGAATAAGAATATCAAAACTTTGTGAATCATGATCGCTAATAGAAAAGGGTCTAACATATTTTAAATTAAATACGCATGACTTGTAGGTACAGAAAATCAAGTCCAATATATTGTTACCCAATCTCATTTACAAGGTCGAAAATCAATGAAGAAATACTCTTTCAGGAAAAACAAACCTTTTATTCCACCTGATATCGGCAAAATTAAAATAACCCAAGGCAACTATTATTCTAGAAGTGCTACATGACCACTTTAAATACTTCAATAAGTATTGATCTACATCATCGTTTTTTCCTGTATATTTATAGCATACGATAAACCTCTATTTTCACTCCAATATAGTCATATCGCAAGTAATTGTTTCTTGCAAACAATACTCATCAAGAATATTAACATTTTTTGTGTGCAAATTTTTTTAATAATATGGCGACACCTCCCCCAGTCTTGTTTTTTCGATCATAGCGAATCAAACTGTATTCAGTGTTCAAAAGAAGCAGAGAATCGTCAATAAAATCAGTGAGCCAAGTTTCTGTAATAAAAATCAAGTCATAATTTGACTGATTTGAAAGAAAATGGATTTAGCCGAGTTTATTGCACAAACATCTTGCATTAAATAGAATACATATAAACGTTTTGCAAATAGGAGTGATTGTTGCAGACTCTGATTTGTACTGAGAATTTCCGAAAAATCTGAATTTTTTTGTTTTACAATCGGTTTCTTAATCAGCTTGTTATTCCACAATACCGTACGTTGATGTTAATTAGCAGAAACACGATTTGATGGTCATTTTTTTAACCATGCATTTTTATTGTAATCGATAAAATGTTTATAATTTGCTGAATTTCCGAAGTTTTCTCTCAACTGACGCCCTTCTTGTCATTGGCAATAGGTCAGATCTGGTCTGGCCCTCAAATCGCAAAATTATTTGTCCAGTTGTTTGACGACTTCGTTAATGAATATTATAAATGATAGTTTTACCTTGGACGTTGCACAGATCACCTTCAAGAACCGCGGGTGTTTGCCAACTGCATCAGCCGGACCATCATGAAATATTCTTGTATGTACGTGTTGCTCTTTGTGGAATACCGCCACATGCGCTCTTTTAGCATTATATTAAATCGTTCAGCTGCCTAGGTTTTCATTTTGTTTTTTGTAGTGAAATATCGACAGATTCAGATTTCACAAATTTCTGAAACTCGCTATTCACAGATAATTTTCCAGTGTCAGTCTGTAATTTATAAGGTCTGCGCTTTAATGATATAAAAATATGTTTGAAAGCAACGACAATATCTTTATAAAGGATGTTTGCTTTTTATTGGTTCTGACCGTGCGTATTTTGAGAAAATGTCAATGCATTTGAGTAGATACTTATTTCTATCATAATGTTTATCTAGTGATTGAAGATCAGTCAAATCTCTTTGTCATTGCTCATCAATGCTGCTTACTATCACCTTCTTTCTTGATGGCTGTTTTTCTGACCATGCTTTTATTTCTTCAAATTCCGCAGTTGGACGTAGATTTTTGACTCAATCGTAAAGTTGTTTGACGCCAGTGTACCCACTTTGTGGACTCAAGTATAATGTTTCAAACATTTTCTCCATTTTTTCACTTTTATTTAATTTTTTATTATTTATATGCTCTTGTTGGCCGATCAGATGATCGTTTCCGGCTCCTACTATGTAGAGCTTAAGAGGAAGGGAGCTTGCATCCTAAAACGCACAATTGTGCTTCAAAATTTACAAGACACGATTAACTTCTTGCAAAACATAATTATCATGCAAATTTTCCCTCATGTTTTTTCCATTTGTATCAAATGCTGACCATAGACTACACAAAGCATAGATATCTTCGTTCAAGATTGCCAACTTTAAAGTTTGTGCATAGACCTAAAACGATAATTGTTTATTCAAATCTCGTTGCTATATTTGAAAAACACTAAAACATGAGCCTATATTTTGAACATTTCAACGCTAATGTAGCGATTATTAGCCTTTTCAGCAAGCTTTGCGATGAAATGATTGTACGCGAGTTAACCAGGAGAAGCCATCTTTTTATAGTTTTGCATAAATATGATTCATATTTACAGACTTCTAGTAAACAGTGTTGGCTTTCTTCCTTAACTTCCTGCTTGTAGTAGCGCCTCAGCACTCGCTGCCCTGCTTCCTGCATTGCCCTGTTAAATTAAGAAAATTTGGGGAACATCTGGATGCTAGTGTGCCACCTGCCACTTTTATATTCAGAACAATCTCTTTCCAAACTCATTTTTTAGCTTTGATAACAGATAAGACTCATTAGGAGGTACATGGGGTATGCCCATAGAGATTTTTCTCCATTTCTGTGAATAGAAATAATTTTTTTAATTTCTCTCAACTCATCCTTTTTTGATGGTGAAACAGTAAAACACGACTAGTATTCATAAGCTCTTGTCTGTAAATATGGACAAACTTTTTTCATATTGTTTCACTCGAATATGAATGTGAATCAATACTTTGAAGTATGCGAACTCCCATCTATTACTATTCGTAGATTTAAGTCAACTGCAAAGGTATTCCTGTTGAGGTTTAAAAACATTTATGAGTGTCCTTACATATTAGAGGTTTTTGAAGAAGCAATTAACAGAAAGTTAAATGGCTGTCCTGTCGATATAGTATCGTAGGCATGAAAATCACACAGTCAAGCCTTTACGCACCTGTATTATTCCGATTTACCCAGCGTCAGTACTTAAATGCCGATAAGGTTTTTAATATCAAAAAAATGTGGCTCAGTCAGAAAACGAGCTTTGTTTTAACGATGACATGAACTTTAAGATAGGTCTTGTTGATAAAATCCCACAAGAAGGTACCGGCACTAAATCTAATGTTGTTGAGGTTTGCAAAAATGGAGAAGCATTTATTAAAATCACATCAAATGACAATTTATCGCTGGACAAGGCTGTTGTAAAAGGATTAGCAAAACTTGATAATACCTAAAAACGGAGTTTTAAAAGGCAAGGCGATAATTACCGGCACACGCTGCAAAAGCAGTTGGCCTTACAGCTAATGACCAGAGCTGAACATAACATGTACAAAGAAAAATATGGTCTTGCACTCTCTGGGACTCACTTTACACTTTACAACGGACCCCATCCTTGGGTTGCTGCGGCTTGCAGGCAGGACCAGGCGCATTGGAACACTATTTTACACTTTACACTCTATTTCATATTAGGGCAGCGTTGCTAAGGACTGCTTCCTATGCTTAGGGTCATGCCTAGAAACGTTGGGATACCTCTTAAAATGTTCAAGAAGTATGTTAAAGAACAACAAAACATCGATAAAAAATAATCGATAATTAGCTCCCCTCTCTGTACAGGACCCCCTGCCCCCAAGATTGCTTCCCTTAGGCTTATGGGACGCCTCTAACCCTCTGTGCTCCCTGACTCTAACTGCAGGGCGCACCTGCGCACCAGTACTCAACAGGGCGTATGCTAATAGCCATCCCGCCTTTTCCACAACACATTGAAATTGTTCATGAACATTGTTCAAGAACAATTCTGCTCTGCCACGGACGCAGGGTATCCTACTGGGTTTGTTGTTTTTCTTTTCATTCAGGATTAAGCTTATAATGAGTGTGTGAAGTTTTTGCGTAAGCATATAAGATATTAGAAATTTTGACAGTTTTTTCCGAAAGCTTTGACACAACTCAGCATAAATGCCTGATACAATTGAATAATACGGAATAGTAGAAAATGAAATTATCTAGATGATAGCTTTTCTGTTTTTTTGAATTTCGCAATTCGAGAAGGAGCGTAAAGCGTGCAAAAAAATGCGAATGGGAAGTCAGATTTCAGTTGCGTTTTTTCTGTCCGCTGATCATTCGGTTATGAGTCCCAGTAAATTTTTTTCTGATAGGATTGTGCTAGAACTTGAGGGCTGCTTTCTGCTTACCTTACACTCAATGCGAAGTTAGGTTTAGGGATTTATAGTTTACAATTCAGAGGATGGTGTAATAACGAGGTTTAGTCTGACGTTTTTCAGCCAAATTCTACGCTTGTAAGTCGGAACAACTTAATTTGAATAAAGTACGCTTAAAAGGCTACTTATCACAGCAAATCGCATTTACAAAAACTGAATATTTACTTCTTCCTAGAGGTGTAAAGTTTGAAATTAGGGTGTCCTTTTTTTGTCTGATAAATATCTCAAATCGGATGCGGAATAGCAGTTTTCACAAGCAAACGTACTACAATTCAGTTACTATAACTGACCAAAGCCTACTTTCTCTACACTCAATAGGGAGTTAGGTTCTGGTTTTTAACCTTTACAATGTGTTGGATAGTGGAAAAATACCTTTTTGTCCCTTTTTCTTTGGCTATACCGCCGTTTAGAAGTCGAGATAAGTCAAAGTGAAGAAAAATAAAGTAATTTATATAGTTCATGTTACAGCATATTGCCTTTTTACACCAATATTGAGCTTTTTTGGGAAGTGTTAGGTCAAAAATCGGAGGTGTCAAACGTGTTTTTATCTTATTTTTCTGCCAACTTCTTTGGCTATTAGTCTTAATATAATCACCTTTCTAAAAGTGTATAAATGACAAACGTCATGCGTCAGTTTATCGCTTTTGTTTATACTAAACATAAGTGTAGAATAGTTTAATCTCATATTTATTTGTTTTCAACCATTGTGAAGAGGTAATTTTTTCATACCTATTGATATTACACTTGGTGATTGTGTAAAGTTAACACTAAAACTTTACTTTAGTTTTAGAGCACTACTAAAGATTTTTCCAAAATGTTTCATGTCATGTCTAAATAACGAGTCTGTCTATTTCTTTTTTCTACATCCTGTACTTAAGTGAAGCTTGTACAATTCAATTATTGTTAATGTGTAAACTTTACACTACAAATTTATTATACTTTAAGAGAATTGAAACATTTGTCTTTTTTTCAGAATAATTTTCATATGGCCAGAATTATGAATCTGACTTTATGTATTCTTTACAACTAGTAGTTAAGCTAGGTTTACACTAAAAATTGATTTTAGTTCTAAGGCGTTGCAAAAGCTCAACTATTTCAAAATATTCCGTCTAACAGCAGGGTTACGAATCTAAGTATATGTGTTCTTTACACCCACTAGTTGCATACACTTTATGCTAAAAACATTTGATCTGTCTTGATCAGGTAAGAAAGCTATTACGTTAACAAACATAATGCTGATGTTCAGAGCAATATTGTTTTCCGCTTTCTTGAACTGCTATCATTATTGTAACATGTTACCCATATGTGATTACTAATTGATTTACTCAAATCATGCTTAGAGTACTAGCAAAGAAAAATGATCCGATGAAACAAGATGGGCGAATATACTTGGAATTGCAGATTATCAAATACATAAAAGCAGAAGACAAGGAAAAAGTGCCTATGCACTCAAAAACCAAAAGAATATGCTGAAAATCACATTTATCTAGGCAACGCAAAGCGAAAATCGAAGTGTATTCTGCGGCCTCTGAAACACTAGGCGTCCTCTCAATAATACTTATTACTGGAGTTTGGTGAAGTGCTTGAAAGGAAACCTTGGCCAGTGTAAAGTAGCCGAGTCAGCTTGAGATCAGTGCCACATTTTCAAGAAATATTTAATCAATGTTCAGCTAAAAGGCTGTTTAGGTGAATTATGATATTCGTATCATGCTGTTTATTATGGCCATGCAGTTACACGTGTTATACTTGCATGATGAGATGATATAGATACCAACACTTTCTCCTGCTTCGACATTTTACATAAATGAGCTATTAAAAGTTCCGCTATGTACTATTGCCTTTATCTGCACGTTTATCTCCCTCATTCGTCTTGCACCATATGTCCTAAATTCTTTGGTGAAATCCTGTTTGTGCATGTTTAGTGCCTTCAATGCAATAGATTTGCAACAGCGGTCGTTCGGACCTGTATTCACTTAAGGTAAGTAAACAGAATAATTTGTCATTGATTAGTTTGATGTTCAAAGGATAAAGCATTGTGTTATTTATTTCTAAAAATGAGGCCCCAACCGTATATGGGCAGCAAAAAAATTCTGATGTGTGATTTGATAGAATTGCAAAAATTTTTACTAAAAACAGAACTCTAGGGACCTACATTAATCTGTGGGTAAACCTCCTGAAGCCCCGCACGTTAACTTGCGGCCACAACTACCTTCTCTAGGCCGCAGAATATGCTTCGGTTTTGGTATTGAGCAGAGAAAGCTTATTTTTTAGCAGATATTGATGATTGTTTGATCACAAGAGTGACTTTTTCCTAGTCCCCTCCTTAAATGTCTTTAATAATCCGCAATTTAGAGTATATTCCTCCTTCTTGTCGCATCGGAGAATTTTTCTTTCTAGTAATACCATTAACTTAAGAGTACTAATTGGAATAATAAGGAGAAAGGGTAAAATTAATGAGCAAGACAAGGAATTCGTTAAAGCTAGATGAATCACTTGCTTTCGAATTTAATTCTTGCTCTTGTAGTCGTAGAGATTGCTAACTCAATCCTATTTCTATTTCTCGCGACAACTTCTGGCTTTTTGACTAAAAATTTATAAGTGGTCATTTGATTAATTCACAATTATTCTAAATTTATGTACAAGTATAATGCTTCTATCTTCAGAAGTTCCTTCGGGTCCCATAATCATTTTAATTCGGATTTTTTGCTGAGCTATCTGACATACAAATCTAACATCATCCATTCTTGTTCAGATCGATTCCCCTTTTCGCCACTGAACCAAGTAGTTGTACCTAAGCGGTTGCAATGCATAACTTCGAGAGCAAAACGGCTATTTGAAGACGACTCTATGCTGATTGAAAGGTCGACCGATATAGACTACAAAGGCATCAGCGAGGTAGGTCATACGCATGCAGCAGGAGCATATATGGGCATGTGGTGGTGGGGTTCTGAAAACCAACAGACTCCCAAAGTCGAATGACTTATAGAATTGAATTTTAGGTGCTAATTTTTGGAAGATGGCCACATCGGACTCTCCAGCATTTGGTCGCTGCTCATGTATGACTAGTAGCATTCAATATCGTTGTGGGTCTGAACGAGACATGTGTAGAAGCAGGGAATTAACTAAAGGCCAAAAAAGAACGAAATTAAAAATTTTTGCTTGTAGGAGCCTGAGATTGCCCCAAAGCTGCCGCACAGCAGCTGTTATGTCAGCTGTATACTGTTTTTTCATTTCATCATAATTTTTTTCATTTCATCTTAGTTTTTATATGTCTGAGTACGATAAGTAACGCCGAAAAACGTAGCTTTTTTGCCATTATCATCAGGTTTAAATCGCTTTTTGACGTTCAAAACTTCTCAAACCCTATTATCCTTAAACTTAGAAGCTGCTTATATATGATGCGACCGCAGTTGTCCTCATAACCTCTACGAGCTACGAGCATGCGTGTTTAGAATTTTCAAACACAGTTGATATTGCTAAATCGGCTGGATGACTGATTATTTTACTTTTTGCAATTCTTTATTTAGATCTTCAGCCACGTTTGGCCTTCAATACCTTATTTTACCCAATTGTTTAAAAAGGGTCTGTCTGGCTATGCTCTTATTCCAAGTCTCCAGTAGGCCGTTAGAATTAGATTTTCAGCGCTTTATTCACAATTTCGATCCATTTAAAAGGTGACTCCGGATTTGATTAATTCCGTCCTTGGCCAAACTAAGTTTTTTAATAATTAATCTAATGCACGGAATGATGGAAAATTTAACGTGTACAAAAACTTCAAATTTACAGTTTTACGACTTTAAGGACAGATTGACAATCGGGGGTGGACGGGAAGAGTTTGACACTGGGTAGCCAACCGGCAAGGTCAGTAGTTCATTAGTCATTTTACAGATTTGAACCTCTTATTAAGGACACTGTGATCTAGACACCAACATCTATATTTTGATCGGACGTCACCCTAACATATGTTTTTAATGTAGCCTGCCTTTGAAACAAAAGCTTTTTTCGACATATTAAAAACTACGTAACAAGCAGGCTGTCTGTAAAGTTTTTAATTTAAAGCATTACGATTCATACATAAATTTTTTTACATTTCTTCTGTATTTTGAGTAAAATATGTTGTTTATTCATATAACATTTAAGGGTGATTCGGGCGGTGGACACATGTGCCAAGCAAATGATAGCAGTCCAGCCATATTGATGGGCGTCATCAATGGTCGTGAAACCAATCAGTACAATATGTATGGGTACCATCGATTTGTTTATTCCTACTATTATTACATAGCTTATGTACCCTTTTATATGGGGTGGTTATACAATAAAACTGGCTAGATCGCGATTTCTAAATCTGTGCTGGCGTGCAGCACGTGCTGAAAATGAATATGTATATAATGAATTATGATCGATTTGTTCTTTTAAAAAGAAAATTGAGGACGATCATGTAATGCGCCTTTCGCTGATGCTATGGATCTGATGATCACCTGCTAACAATACCGAAAGCCTATTGATTTACAGAAATATCGTGGATTAGTAGAGTCCCAATAAATCAAGGTATCACTACCAAATCCCTTTTGCCACTGGCTTATTCCGCTCTTTGATGTCCTTAAATCTCTTCGAACCATGCATACATTTACATACAGTATAAGAATTAGTTCGGGATTCAGGTATGAGAAATTTTGGAAAAGTGGCTCTTTTTGGGCTGAAAAGCTAAGTGTCGGTATGTAAACGCAAAAACGCTGTTTTTTTACAATTCACACGGTACTTATTTATTTCTAAAAGATGAATCCATTGAATTAAAATGTAGTTAAAAATTGCCATTTTTGCGATAAAATGTTTAAAAAAGAGCTCAAAAGAACACATGTTGTACGAATTTTTCAAAAAATCGACATTTCAAAGGAAAGATCATTGGCCCCATTTGACGGCGGGCCAGGCAGGAGCTATTCTGATGATCAACCCAGCCCTCTTCCTAAAAAACATGCTCATTGCATTGTTGAGTAAAAAGAAGCATGAATTGATTTTGTGCACTTTTGAGCAAGTCAGTTTTCAAACGAACTTTAGCTTAATTTTCATCCTTGAGGATCGTGAAATGTGCTTAGCAGGCAAATGCGTCGCTTATTGTTCTTCTTAATTCCTTTTGCATTTTGCAGTTTTCTTTCACTAACCCTGTATTATTCATAGTTTGGAGTTTAGCACACATAAGTCTGCAGTTTTCTTCGACAACAGAAAGTAGCTAGTGTCATAAATATCTTAGGTAGCGCGAGTAGCGCGTACCTATCACACTAAGGTATTTCTAAAAAATGTGCCCTCCCTACAGCTATACTGGGACACTAAACTTAGTTTCCGATGTGTAAAGATGGCGTAACGTTAAAACATATCACACTTCAATGGCTTTTTCTGCAGCTTGTACACAACTCCCTGTAAATGCCTCATACAACTTAATAGTATAGAACTGTTGAAGATAGAATTCTCTAGATACTACTTTTAATTTTGCATTAGTTCTTGAGGGGTAGAGTAAAGAATATAAAATGAGCGGGCGTAAAAACAGATTTCGGTTGCGTTTTTGCCTTTTTGATGTCTGCCAACAATTCCGCTTATGAGCTGAGTGTAAGTATTCTTTAACCCAGTGGTTGCATATAGTTTATGCTGGAAACACTTATCTATTTAAATGAGACTGTTGTCATTATTTAGGTATGTTACAATATGTGTTTACTGACTTATTTTTCCAAATCATGCTAATTAAGAGTAAGGTACTAGCAAAGAAAAATGCTCCGATAGAACAAAAAAGCGAATGTGCTTGGAATCGGATTATTAAGGATGTAAGATGTTGAAACTAGGAAAAATCTACCTATGTATATGCCTAAAGTCCCATAATCTGACAAAAATAAGACTTTCTCTGAGCAACGCCAAAAATCTAAGTATATTCTGTGACATCTGAAAAAGTGTAACCTTTACATAATTTTCAATGGCTCACATCAGAATGCATAGACATAATTTAAAACGTATGCTTTTTGTAAATTGCTTGCAAGTCGCATATTACGATTGAAAGAAAACTAACCGCAGATGTGTGTGTTTTTAATTTGTTATCGTCAGCGTTATAGCGAGCAAACCCGGTGTCAATTGGTCAGTGCGCATAAT